>CP099847.1:7926584-8147675 GCA_030062745.1 Capitulum mitella | reverse complement strand
AAGTGCGTCAGTTTATCAGATAATGCTGTTATGAACAGACATCGGATAGAAATGCTGGTACAAGGAACACTCGTCTTTCGTGACGGAATCGACCGCAAACTTGAGAACAAAATTTTCAATCGATGCCGTCGCAGACTGGGCAATGGGCAGGCGATGCGGAGAGTCCAAGCGGCCTGGGAGCCAAAATAAATAAAAGTATGAAAATGAGAGTAGTTGATATACTCGTCACCATATCATCATTCAGATACTCTCCATAGACTAACATGATGACTGTGTTTGGCACTGTAGCTTGAGACCGGAGGTCATTTGTTTTGAAAATGCTGCGGGCAACACAGACCAAGCTGTGGGCAACCTCTGACTAAGTATGGTATTAGATGTTGTCCACGGCATGCGAAAATACCTGAAGTGACCTTCTGGGCTGCTTCTCAGCTCTCTCACTAGGCAGGCCAATTTTCCATCCTCCTGCCGGCGGTCGAGGACGGCGTCTTTGACGCTGCTGATATGTTTGGACACACCCTTTAGGTTTTTCAGAACAGCGAGGAAACAGCGGCGAGAGGTGCTGCCAGGTTTTCAGTGCCTTTTCTCACATCTATTGTGCACATTTCGGACAGATATTAATTTTGGGTCGGGTCAGATCAATAGCCTAGGTTTGGTTAAAGGGACGCATGTCAAAAATAGTTTAGACTGCCATAAGGTTAACAGATTCAAAGATATAAAATTCTGTTTTGGTACATGAACTTAAATCGTCAATGGCCTTAAAGCGTTTACCTTGGAATCCCTCGAAAAGGTTAGGTCAATAACCTGGGGTCAAGGAAAGGTTTAGCTATTTTCGACAAGTTTCATTTTTTCTTTTTTCTTTAAAAATTGCATTTTGGGAGTAGAGAGTTATAGCACTGCATCACGAGCAGGTAGAAAAAGATGGTTGACCTCAGTCAATGCACCGGAGGTCAGGCCGGGGTGAAGGCTATTTTCCTTTTTTCATCTCGTTTCTAAGTTAAATGCAAGCATATTGAACAATATTTTTTAGTTTTATGGCATTAATTACCCTTTTCACCTCAGATAGCGATATGTACCGCTTATCGCACTGTAGCGATTCAAGGTCACTTGAGGCTTTTGAAGGTCATCTCGATTCAAGAACGTATTTGAACCTAAAAAGTTTGGTTTTGAAGTTGGAAAGGTACGTATAATGTTTTTTATTCAATATTTTGGCATATTTCGGCAAATAAATATACAAATTAGGGGGCTGTGGTGTCCGTTCCAAGCCCCGCCCATTACAAAGGATATGATTCAATTACAGCGCCATCGTACCTTCATGCAAATTTTGTTTATAACTTGCTTATGTTATAATTATGCTTTGTGAAACAAAAAAGGCAGTATGGTGCTTGTCTGCTTCTCGGCTAGTACGACTGGGCTGACAGGGTGAGACAGCAGGCAGGCTTCGCATGCTGCTGCATAATGTGGGCGGAAGAACGTGTTGTAAAACCATAAACTTTTATTTGCGAACGACAATGACATTTTCAGTTTCATTAATTTGTTTTGCATGATGGAAACTCTACTTTAATGGTGTTTTTTCCTGTGGCTATGGTTCGCGAGTTGGAAGGGGAAGGGTGTTTAGACGCACTCTAGTACGGGAAGGTAGATCTGACGGTTGGTACGGGGCGGGTTAAAAGAAACCAAAAACTCTTCCCAACCTGCCCATTCGACAGGCTTTACAAGTCTCGCACCTTCGAAGCAGAAGTCGACAAACGAAACTGCCTGATATGATCAGTTGAGCGCAGTTAGCTGATCACATTCTCCGTTGAGTCCGTCGAGGTGTCTCGACATCGAAATCTGATGGGCGTCATTCCGTTCGTCCGTCGAGCCCACGACGGATTATCGTTCGTGAAAACTGAGCTTTAACGCTTTACCACCCTCGCGACGCACTTTCCTGTGGTGTGTTTTGTGGACCAAGGCTATGCGCCACGGCTATCTACCGTGGAGAAGAATGTTACATCTTCGCAACGAGGGAAAGATGGCAATAAACATAATGAGATTATGGAATTTGTGGGATATGCGTAAAAGAAAACAATGACCTGGGTCGTTCAGAACTACTTTCGCCGGTCGTTCATACTACTGTTTGCCGGTCCAGGTCGGAAATTTCCGGCAAGGACGTTTCCGGTGAAAGCATCGCGAAATATAAGTGCAGTTTGTAACATTAAAAAACAAAAATAGACAACTTTTCTCGATTTAAAACAAATCGGAATTCTTTGAACGACGTTCTATGTCGAAGGTTTGAATCGGAATCACTGGCCACACCTTCAAAATTTGGCCTTGGAAATAGGTTTCAAGGTGAAATAAAAAGCAAAAGACATTTTTAAAAATGCGATTGGCAAGGAGATGCAGCATTTCGTCTTCATCACACCGATACCCAGTTTTTGGAAATGTGCTCATTGGTTGCTGAAATAATGCACATTACTTCACCAAGGGTTTGGCTAAAAATCATCAAACTTCAAAATCGTCCGACCGTGCTAAGAAATGAACATATGAGACTTCAGCCACAGACTACCCACCGGACCAAATTTCATCAAAGTTTTATGGTGTGTTAATTTTGGTAGGTACCTGATCGATTTGTCCTGGAACGTCCCAATATTCCTTCTCCAAACAAGCAGTAATAATTGCGCGTTAGAGATGCAACACAGATGTCAGTCAGTTAACTCTGGCGTCATGTGACATGAGAGATATGTGATACATGAGAGATATGTTTATCTCTCATGTGACATGAGAGATAAGCGTTGATTAAACTTAATGAATTTTTTTGCAAATAACTTTCAAAGCGCCTTAAATTAATACAAAAAATCGCCTATATATATATACACAAAGTTATATATCTATTTATAAAGTTATATATAACAAAGTTATATATATAGACATACTGACATTGGAATGATTATACCTGCTCATTATCAGTCGTTATATCATTTATTATTTATCCATAAGTGACGCCGTGCGAATATATATATTATAAAAAAAAAAAAAAAAAAAAAAAAAAAAAAATATATATATATATATAAATTCGCACGGCGTCACTTATGGATACATAATGAATGATATAACCACACTGATAATGGGCAGCTATAATCAGTTCATTGTCAGTATGTCTCAGAACTGAATCATGGCTACGACCGTGCGAGCAATATATTGCAAATCATGTCTCCGTTTCTTCCACAAGGTGACACTAAACGAACAGTAGACGGAAAAGCAGCAAAGCGCGTTGTTTGTGTCAGGAAATTGTCGTTTTATCTCCTGAAGAAGCGTTTTTACGTCCGTCTGCCGCGAGTGATTTCGCGAGACGGCGCGTAGGTTTTAAATGTTCCATTTCCTAGTTTGCACACCATTATGGAACTGGAAGTCCCTTGGAACCTGAACAATTTCACGCAATTATATTAAGATTCTTCTTCGTCATGCTTTCTTCCTCTCATAGTTTACGCCCTTTTATGAAACAAAAAACGCAAACCCGCCTCAAATGAGGCTTCGATTCAGCAAACAAGCCCTTGTACTATGGCAAAAATGACCTTTCGCAGGTCATGAGAACTGTTTTTGATTCAGCTGGCACTTTTCTACCTCCTGAAAACAAGTTTCGTTTTCTTACCGCACATAAATATCTAAAAAAAGTGTAAAAGCTTGCCGTGTTCTTGGAATTGTGCTTTCCTACGCTCCGACCTTTATGAAACTAGCCACTACAACACGACAAACCTGGCATAAGTTCTTGCATTCCAGCTTTACAAAACTGGGCAAAGGAAGCATCTTCCGTGACGACTAGAACTCGGCACCGAAGTCGCCGGATTGTGTTCTCAAATTGCTCTCCTTTCCTATGATTTGCTATCCAATTTCTGTATGCGATGAAATGTCGCATAATCTTACAGTGGAACGGCGTTTTCTCTATTGACTCAGAAAATATCGTTTTAGTCCCGTGTAGTTTACCCATGTATATGGAACTTAATTCCAATTATGCAGCCAGTCACATAAGAAATAAGCTGGAGGATTAAATTTTCTGGTGCAATCCATGTTTCCGGCCTGACTGCCCAATGTCCGATATTACAGGACCCCTTTAGGACCTAACATATACTTTTCCCTCAGGACCATACCATGAGCATCGTAAATGATCGCCTAATTTGGCCTCAGAAACATCCTTACCCAAGGGAAGCACATCAGGGTTAATACATCAGTGAATAACCGTCTTTCAAGTCCCGGTGATGATGTATAGAGAGGTCCTAATGTCTTATAAACGGGCTGTAAAGGCAAGACAAGTTGTATTAGCTTCCTTGATATTGCCGGAACGCTGCGGCTAATTCAGCGTGTTTCTGCAAAGCGGTAAACTTTCGGTGGTTACCAAACGTTTACTAGCATTCTAAGCCACGTCATTCGCATGCCGAAAATGGCATTCTAGTGCAGCGAAATATAAAACTTTTGAACAACCAACTTCGACTGACTAATTTGCGTTGATGTGCTTTCCATCTCTATGACGGCAAGTAGCAAAGTTTACTGTGGTCTGCACTCTGCAGATCCATGAAATAACCCCAAACGTCTCCACAACAGGCAGCGGGCCCTAGTGCGCACTGCGTGGATCAAGCCTCGATGACGACCCATTTTCTTTCATCGTCTTTGTGAAAATGTTTCGTGACTTGGTGCCGATAATAAGACTGGCAATGCCGAAGTATTAACCAAGCAGAAGGCACGAAGGAAGAACGTTGTTTCCGGCGGAACGAGCGAGCAAAGCGAGTGAACGCAGACAGACAATCGATGTTAGTTAGGGCCAGTGAATTGAAATTGGAATTGGCGGAATTAAATCATTCCGGCATGATTCCACCATTTTGGCGAAATAACTTCACTTGCGAATCATTCCTTGCGGGTGGGAAAGGAACTGGAGTGATTCCTTTCTGGGTGGAATCGGAATTAAAGTGACTTTAACAGGTGTCTGTTGTCTTGTATCCACACAGTGACACATTATTGACAGATTCGGGTATCTGAGTTGCCCGAAACGTTTCAACCACTACTCGTGTTTAGGCGTGATTTCGCTGTTATCGCGCTCTCTCCTCTCTGGCGGCGCGCGGCTCTCCCACCGTTTCTACGGAACGGCGAGACGCTGGAGAGGTGGCGGGAGCCACTCTTCGCGACGACCGGCCCCGGCAGAGCAGGGGGTGTTAGCTATGGGCGTGAAGGTGTTAAGGGAAGAGGAAGTATCGTTAGGTACAATATGCAACATGCGCAGCATTCTGTGCAATGGTTTGGGCTGACAGATAAGTGGCAACAAAACGCGGCGGCCCTTTGGATGCCTTTTTTAAGGTGGTCGGTGCAAGACCTTATGATAAGACCAGTGCCATAGTTGATTACCTTATTGACCGCCGTCAGTCAATGAAGAGCGGCGTCTTATGCAAAGGATAATGCACGGTAGGACTTTTGGGACGTATATGGAGCTTTTGGGTCCATCCTTTCCATGCGACTCCAATTAGCATAACGTCATATGCCTTCATGATTGCAGGTACTAAATCTGATATCCGCGAAGTGACGCAGCCACCCTTCGGCAGCGCAGACGTGGTTTTGGGGTAATGGTGACGTGCGGCACCTATTCCGTGATCTAATGACTGGGGCAGTGTAGGATAATTTAAGGTGATGACACCGACGCCGTCAATCGCTTTGTTAAAAATGCAGTCACAGAAAAAGATGTTGCGTATGAGGCCTGCGAGCTGCACACGCGAACGAAACCAATCATGGTTTTATGGGCGCAATTAGTGATCCTTCTGGCACACTGGATACTCCAGGGCAAGTTCGTGTTACAGTTGTCTCGTCGACATTTCCTATTTTTTATTTCTATTTTTTCCGCAGTTTGTCTGCGCACCATGGGCACTGACTTCATTCGCGAATCGTAGTAAATTAGCTGTGGTGGGGACCGAGGCTCTATCCCATTTTGGTCGGCGGGCAGTTTTGTTTTTTTGCCGCGGGATGCTAGCGACTATGAGTAAGTTGGATCTAGCGTATCTATGTTTGCTACCGCGTATTGTACGGCATTGTGCACCGGCTAATTAAAGATAACTTTTCCGAACAGCCCAGTACCGAGTGCGGCGAGCATGGAATTTCAAGAGTTTACACAAGTTAAGTATATGTCTTCCTAAGTATCCGAATTCACACTTTTCGAATGGTCTTTTAACTAGAATTAGGACAAGATCTCGGCCCTTTTTATTAAATGCATTGGGACTGGAATTATTCCTTTTGGGGAGACAATGATTTGGAACTGGATTTATTCCACTCTGTAAGCAAAAGAATCTGAACTGAAATCATTCCTTCCATTTTGGCAAATCCCAGTGCAACGGTTATGGCACATGCGACATAAAGTAGACGTCAGGAGTGAAAGTTGACTCCATGATGCATGGTTTGCCACTCAGTTCGAATCAGTGAGCTTCTCCTTGCTGTTGCATGTGTAACAATGTAGCTCATGTGAGTTACTGCGAATTGGTTTCATCTACAGTCAATGGAGTTCTGTCAGCCAAGCCTCACGACAACAGACATCGCACAAAGTCGGCTGACTGCTAAATCATGCATTCGCAACTCGGAAGTAAAAAGGTTGCATTGGGCCCGCAGAGCGATGCAGTTTCCCTCTAAGCTAGCAGCTTTTCTCTTCCGGATTTGCGTTGTCATTTGGAACACTTAAAAATTCCGCGTAAGTGAGTTCGTCCTAGTAGTTTTCAGGTAACATTACATAGTAAAACCGCGCCCGGCTGTCAGTCGGCGTCATCCACGACCGATTGGGGGGGGGACTTGACACCTCCCCCGCTCTAGCTCGTAGGCGGTTGGCCACACGATGGAAATAAGCATGGCAGTGGGAAGCTCGTGACAAGTGAAGCTCAAAATTGGTCTCATGCTTACTTTTGGGTAATATGTCAGCCATTGGCGCCCTTTCTTTTCCTTTTTTCACAGCCAACTACATGAACCCGAAAAACGGACTGGCAGGGGCGCAGGAACTTCTCCACAGTTGCGGAAGGGGGAAAAGAAACATTTTGGGTCAATTTTTTTCAGTCAACGTCCATATGGTCAATGCTAAATTTCAAAAAAAGGTTGGGGGGCAGCTGCCTCATTGTTCCGCCGTTCGCTTCCCGCGTCCTTGCGGCCTGGATCCCAAGGGCTGTAATTAATAAAGTTTAAGTAAAGGCAACAATGGATGAATAAGATTCCGCAGATGCCGATACACGTAAAGTTTCTCCGATTTTTTTCAACATTTGGCCGGAAACGTTGAGTTAGACACAGAGATTTTTGCGCCACTGTATCGCGGGCACCAGTGACGAACGCGATATGGAATTAACGGGCACAAACTTCAGCGTTTTCATATTTTGGTAAAATATGCCTTGCCATGTAGTGTTTCTTGATGCTAGCGATTCGTGTAATGGTTTTCCATGCGAAATTTTAAAGCAGTTCAATAATTATCTATCTACGCCATTGACGAAGTTCTATTCATGAAAGCCTGTTTACTTCCAAAATATGTGCTTTCTAAAACTGTTTGAACCTCTTGGTATCACTCGCAACTGTGACAACCAGTTATGCTATTTTCCACCCGTTTCAAGTCACTTATCGCCGATTTTGATGCCAGGCATTATGGCTCGTAACACTTATTGCTGACCTGACCTCAAGCCAACAGTTGGAAGTCATTGATAATTTGCCCGATGACGATAATTGGATGTCTGCATCACCGTATACTCAAAATGTTATGCGAAATTCCGTCAGTTTCCGAAAAATGGCAACATGTGTTGAATAGGGGCTTGACCTTAGGTCAGTGGCCAACGAGTTCTTATTGGATAGCGTCTACAGCATTCGACAAAATTTTGTACGTCATGAAGGAACGGCTCGATCACCAAATTTCAACTTCCGGAAACGCATCTCACAGCGCCATTCACAATTTAATGAAAAGGAAACGTATCCGAATTGTTTGTGTAGCGTTTTGGTGGCCATAAAGCCAAATCAAAGGCGACTTTTCTGAATCGGAATTTAACGGCAGGCACTGCGCCAGTAAAATGGACCTGAAATACGGTTGGAAAACAGCTACCAACGCAGTGCGTATGGGGCCTAAGAGCGAAAACGTCGTGTATAGGTACGCAAAAGACAGCTTGGAAGACTGCATTGCGAATGCAAGGCGTAAGATTTATGAACTGAGTTATCTTTTATCCAAAAAACGAAAATAAGAAATGTGAGTCGTCTAGTGGTTGCAATGCTATTAGCTTCCAGAAACAGGAAAAATTTTGTATAGTTCTATTATATCGCAATATTTATCTTATTATCGCATCGTCACAGGCCTCAAGACTTCCATTGTAGCGTACAAATTTCCCTTTGGTAAGAGTCGCCGGTAGCCGGCTGACTGCTGTACACGTCGTCAGCCGGGCTGGGCGGCCGCCAGCCCGGCGCCAGCTGTGCTGACACGCGCGGTCGGCTCCCATGCCTCGGCCCGTCTGACATAACGACTGATCTCGGTAACGAACTGAAATTCCGTCGTTTCGAACTGAACCGGAAAGAGTGTTTTCAAGGCTATCACTGCGCCATGAAAGTGTGAAGAGACTGTTCAATCACGGTTCCACTACATTACTACGTTATGTAGTGTCTATGTTTACTATGCATAGTCGTAGTCGTTCAGTTTCATTTCGTCTGCTTCCCGACCTGCACAACTCGTCTGGCTTACGGCCTTGCTGGCAATTAAGTCAAAAGTGTACTCATCAACTCCCGAACTTTTGTCATGCTTATGGAAAAAGACAGCCTGCATTATGACAGCCTCAGGGAATGTTCAAGAGTGGTACTTGAAGACTCTTGGAGATAGTGTGAAGCCGGATGTTCAGTCAGATATTAATGTACCGCTCATGAGCGGATCCAGACTACGTTTTAAGAGTAGGAGCCAAGTTTCCATCCTCGTTACTAAACCTAGCTCAATCCAATTGCCGATTTCTCGTCCGTTTTCGATCATTTTGCTTCGCCATTTTCGGAAGCTAGCGTACACATGGACAGTTCTCCATTTCGCGGAAATGTCCACAATTTCCTCTCGAAAACGGGCCAAAAACATGTTGGTCTCGTGTTTTCCAGCGCAAAGGGGCATACCAAAGGGGCCATACCATCCGTCCACTCCCTCTCCTCCCCCGCTGGATCTGCCAGTTCGTACACTATGCGTTAAACCCGGCCTTTCTTGGTGTTGGACGAACGTTGATTTTTCGATAATTGTAAAAATGTACTACTTCTAAAGTGGAAGATGATTGCAAGAAAAAGCTCAAAACCTAAGTTTTTTACCGGAATCATTCATAGTTCAGTGAGATACGGCGTTGGTTTGGTGATCTCGGATGCCAGCTTTATTGGGTCTGTGCCTCCTCGAACAAGTCTCTGTCCAAAGGAAAGCATAAACATTTTTCCAAGATATCGATACGTTATCCGTCATATGCATGATATTGCTGTCATTACAGTTTAACTATACCTAAGGATATTTCACAGAGAGCATTGCACGATCTAACCTAAAATACGGCTAACAACCCAAAATGTCAAGGACATGCATTTCCAATAACAGGCTGGGTGAGGTCAGTTCAGATAAACCAGGCGACGTAAAAGAACCGCCAACCTCGTCAGAACAAACGAATGGTTTGTCAACGTCTTCGGACTCAGAGGAATCTATCATTGCGATGTCCGAGTCCCAGTTCTTCCCGACACCTAGCGATTCTATCTGGAGGAGTGCTACGGTTATCAAAGAACCTCAGCCTCCTCAGTCATCTGATTTTTCGGAGCTCAAACAGGAAGATGAATTGCGAGAGGCCTTTTCTGAAATTTGCCCTGGCAGAAAGTTACCCAGACGATGACGGTACGCTGTATGCTGAAGAAGCAAAAGACCTCGCTGACTTATGCGAGCCCAGGAGACAAGAGCCCAATGAACCCGATAATCACTCTTTGTTGCCAGAAGACGAAGCGTCACCAGTGCCTGAAAATAAGGCGAATGCCCAACAACAAGCTGTACGGACAGCGGTGGGTAATGAGGCCCATGCGTCAGCTGATACCAGTGCCACGTTTTCAAGAGGTCTTCAGGTCAAAATGGCTAATTTAGCTTTCCCTGCTGCAGATGCAAGTGCTCAAGAGATTGAGGAAGCGCTCGAATCCGGCCTACGGATTTTAGATGATTTGGCGCATTCTGATGCGTCTCGAGGAAACGATCTGAAGGAAATTTACGAAGCTTACTACAGCTTCGCGCGAGCTCTCTTCCAGGACATAAAGGAGCCCTCGAATTCCCATGGCATTTTAGATGTTAATGAAGACTGTGTCGATGAGGACTCAAACGTTCTTGAGCAACAGAAAAATGAAATTTGCGAAAGAGAAGCGTTGCTGGAAAAAGAAATACTTCACTACAAAGCAACAAAGCAGGAACTATTAAAAATTACGGAAGATATAGAGGAGGCCTCCAAAGCATATCACAAGCCTGAAGTCCTTGAGGATGTTGCCATTCCCGTTGATGTCAAATTAAGCTCGTCTTCAGAATATGTTGCCGAAATAGAAGAGCTCCAAAAGGAAGTACTGAGAAAACAAGAGATGGTGAAAAGTTTGTACCGGGAGTTGCAAGAGCGTCATTTACCAAAAGACTTGGTAGATAGCATTTGCGAATCTCACAGACTCGCCATGCAGGCTCTGAGGGATATTGAGGATGAAACAACCTACCTTAAGGAATGTGTCAACCGACTCGACCTTAAGTATTTGTACAACCTTCAGAAGCCTGATGGAACATGAACACTTGTGTGTATGTATGGGCGTCCTCTCTAACTGCTCTCTTCTGGAAGCACAGACATTCAAGGGAACACCATTCAACGGTGCAAATATCGGAGTAGTGCCAAGTGCATTTGCATACTTGCTTGAGTTAAGTGAGATGAAAGAGATGCACGAAGTGAGTGGAACTACTAAAAATGGCATCGAAAGCGCTGCTCGTTTCACAAAGGCTTCCAAGGCTAATTAAGTTTGCAGTAAAAACAATATACTAAATCCGATGTAGCCATATTTGTTTCCCCTGCGGCTTAACGCTATTCACATCTTTACATTTCCGTTAGTATATCTTAATAAAGCCAGAAATGATCTGTACAGGCTCCCGGGTTTTAGACATGATTATGAAAATATACAGCCTTCTTTATGGTGGATGAGACTTGAGTTCACGCGCAGAAATATGCATATTGAGAAAAACTCAACGTTTCAGCCGTAAGTCTTCTTTAAGAGTGATGAAAATGAAAGTTACAAAATTTCAAAACGTAAAGCACGCGACATTAAAAAGAACCAGCCTCAGAACCGCAGACACCGACACGAGAGGGGGAATACAAAAATAAAAGAATTTTAACAATACAGATAAACAACTTAAGGTCCTTTCTCCATTCTGATCCTCCGAAAGTAATCCGTTGAACTGCAGTTGTCAATTGTCAACACATAAGAACGAGGACAAAAGAAGGTCATGACACCACAGATTTATAAGTTATCCTGTACAATCCGAAGCCTGTCATGTATTTTTCTCCGCCAAAAACTGTTCATTTATTGCACGCAGGTGAACAAAAACATTGTACTATTAACCCCTTTCTCGTAAACTCAGACGATATGCCAAGACTTAGTCTGTGCATTAAGAGTTAGACGGAGTTTACGAATGTGAAGTGACGCCGGGAGTTTGAGGTCCGCATTCTCCTAGTATACAGACACAGTCTTTGTTCACCTCTTCATACACAGACTACGTCTTAGCATATCATTTAAGTGTAAGGGAGAGCATCGTGTTTTTTGTGCAAGACAAAATGTATAAAAGTCCCTAGATTGCGTGGGATAATTATGTCATGTGTCGTGGTGTTCTGTTATTGGTTGTTCATATATGAAATACAAATGCAGTTCGTCCGCTTATTATGGCATCCAGAGGAAAATAAAGGCCCTAGGTTGTGTCGACTTGCATTGTTGCAAATTATTTATGTTTGCATTTCCCTGTTCATGCTGGTGTCTCCAGCTTCGAGACTAGTTCTTTTGGCTGACGCTTGTCGTAGCCTTTTGAAATTTGTAACTTAAATTTTTACCACTCCTAAAGATGACCTATGACTGAAATGTTGAGTCTTTGTTTACATTTTTGTGTGTAAACCAAAGTATTTGGCGTTATAAAGAATGCTTTATATTTTCATAGGCAGCATATTTTAGCCGCTTCATTTGAATTAATACTTCGATTAATGTTTGAAGTGCAAAGATGTCTACAAAACTCGCTTCTGTGGCGACTAGCAAACGTTCCTCAAATTTGTACATCCGAAAACTGGTGCAATAGACAAATTTATGCACGCCGTGCAATGGCCTATATCCACCATGTTTCCACCAGCAAGCACAGAAATGGTGGCAAGAACATAATGTTTATTATGCTGTTGTATCGTGCCCGCCCTTTTTTAAGATTCTTCGACCAGCACTCTTAGACAAGTATCCGATATCTTAGGTGTTAGACATAGCGCAAGAAACGAACAGAGAACGTGGCATTTTTAGTAAATAACAGTACTTCATTTTTATACCTTGTAATAAAATTTCGAAATCATGTCATCTCAGGCAACTGACGTATTTGATCTTTAGGTTATACATGTCAAAAAGGTTTAAGCGTATGCCAGTGATTGACAAAAAGAGGCACCGACAAACGGGAAATGCTATTCTTATCTCACTTTATTTTCTACAAGCACATTCTCAGTTTTTCGGAACATTGTTTGACCTGAGCTCTGGTCAGTCATACTGAGATGATGTTTTCGGCCTTTCTGTTAGATTTCGATTTTAGATGTTTGTGTACAGGAGGTTTCTTGGGATAAGAAAAGGGATACAAACAGTCTGATATGCTTTTTGAATGATGCAGCTTACCGTCTGTAAGGGACCAATGACCCGAGGTTAGTGTACCAACCAACTAGTAACCAACCAACTAGTAACCAACTGACCTAACGAGGTTAGGTCAGTTGGTTACAAAGTCGAATATACGATAAAATGGGTGTGAAATGCATTTGTCATTCACGCCTGGTGAAGCATTATAGGCGTACATTTCAGTTTATGTTCATCACAGCTTTGAAATGACGTAACCTTATGTGATCTAACATGGCCTGACGTCATTTAAAATGGCACTTGGGACTTGGGACGCCATAGAAACCCATGAAATGTTTTAAGGTAACGTATGAAGTTAGTCCCACATATTAACTTTTAATCGTTTCTGAAATACAGACGAGCATTCATTTGACATAGGATCATGTTGCATGACTGTATTGACGGTAAGGTCTTTTTTGTGACTTCAGGCTGTTTTTATTATCTCAGCCGTGTTTCAATACTTCGTTTTGTTCTGTGGTACCGTCATGTTTCGAACGAAACAAACATATAATGCCTGTTATTGTCCTTGACCTGACCAGAACTGTCCAGTCTTTCATTTCCATGTCCTTCAAGACCATATTAGCATGATTATAGCGATCAAATGGCGTTTGCCTGACATTCATACCTTTACCCAATCACGAGATAAGAATGTTTGGCCTCAGTTGACCTGACATGACCATAGGTGACCTAGGTGATTTTTTCTGATAAAAGTGGCCACCTCTGGCCAAACTTTCGTGATGGTGATTCCAAACTGTACGTCTGAAGTGACTGTTTGCGTGCCAGTTTCGACATAAATCAAGTATGGTATTCCAGTGCTTGTGAACTGACATGTCACAGCATGGGGAGCAACAAATTACTTCTTGACGATTAAAATCGTTTCTGGGCCTTTTTGGATTATTTGATATTCAAGATCAGTTTACAGGATCGTCCCGTTTGCTTCTATTGCTCACGGATTTTGGACGTCATGACATGACTCTGTTTAGCTTCTTGACCATAAACTACTAACTCTGAGTTAATAAACATACATTCCTTCTTCACAAAACTTGAGGAGACTTCATCACTCTCACCTCCGCAGATCTTTTAGTTCTCAAATTGATAGGGCTCTCGAGGACACTCCCTCCCTTAAGCCAAGGACGATTCGGACCCCCGGGAGTGCGCGGGTTACCCGGCCGTGCCAGCTGGGACCAAGCCTGTGTGTGTGTGTGCGTGTGCTGGTCTGTCAGTTGTCAGCATCTGTTTCAGCTATTACCGAACAATGCTCCGGCGGTCCCATCCAGGCGTTTTACAGTGAGTGAGAGGTGTTTGAAATGAAGACCTAGCTACATACGCAGCGGACGTGAATTAGTTGCGGGAGTGAGATAGTTTTATCAGCTTTGGCATGAAACCATCATCAATTTTGAGCTTTTGGCCTTTTTAATGCACATGTTGCTTTTAACTCACGGATGCAAACGTGTAACGTTCATAGCAATGCATTGCGTGAAATGATGTGCTTGAATGGATGTAGGTTCAAGTCCAAAAATTAATGACAAAAAAGGGTGAATGTTTTAGTTGAGTCAGCACGGACAAACAAGAGCAGTCCCGACTCACCCAAGAACACCTGCTCAGTTTCTCTTTCGATGCTTTTGACCTCATCAGGCGTAATGCTTATTGATTACTTCATGTCCCATTTGGAGAACCCATTTCAGCACGGGCAATAACGTCAGCATAATGTGGTATAAGCTGGACTTTCGGCGTGTTCAGTTGGCGTACAGGTATCGCCATTTCTCGGAAGTTTCTCACATCGAATGTGTTCCTGCGCGCGGTCATCGAGCTTCGACGGTGCGGAGCACGCTAAAATTAAAACTGCCCGCTTCCGTAACCTTCGTGCCAGGCCTCATGAATGGCCGAGCGCGACCTTTTCCTCGGCGACCTGCTAGATGACGTCATGAGGCAACTGGAAGGTGGGCTTGAATGGGGCTCATCAGCGGTCGGCGTGAATGAGACGCGGACATTGATGACTCAGTCGCCGGGCAGGACGCGTCCCCTGGGGCGAGGCTCACTGGCTCTGGCGTGTTGGTGAACCGTTTATCAGCGGCGTCGTGGCTGTCACCAGCCCGTCACGGAATCCGTTTAAGGTAAGCCATCAGTTGATTGACCGAGCGTTGGCGTGCGGCCGCCCGGCGCCGGTGCGAACACGACAAGATCTGACAGCGGGGTCAGAGCGTGGGCGAGCAGGCAGGGGCGGATTGTTTGTTTACCTTTGGGCAAAATTAGGGGCTGTGTGGCGCAGTACAGCTGGGAGCTTCACGGCCAGGCGGGCGATTCCTCCCTTTTAAAATATGCGGTGACGGTCCGCTTGAGCTGTATTATAGATCCTGTGACGGCTCTGTGATTCGGGTCGCAACGAAAATCGAATATGATGTGAGTTTTTCTAGATAACGTTAGGATGCCAACCTAACAGTCATAACTCTGCATGTGCCTGTTCACAACATGTGATGGGATATGCATGATGCGGGAGCATGTGTAAATGGTTAGTCTTCTTTGCGAGGTTACATATGCCTGACTTGAGTCTTCCGTGATGCATAGGTGTAACGAGCGACTAGTTTTTCATGTAAACCAAAATAGGATCTTAGCGCATTCGGACCTGCTGGCCTCAACAGAAGAGAAGTGAACCTGACATCCAGCGGGAAATGCGGCACCATGCTCATCTGTAATGGGCTGTTTGTCCTATTCATTTTTATGACGTAATTTTTTTCTTATTTATGATCATCCTTCTAATGTTTACGTGGTGACCAGACGTGGAGTGTCGCGCGACAAAGCGCGATGTTTATCGGTAAAAAGTTAAGATGCACATGTGCGTGGTTTGGTTACAGAGGCTTACATTTAAATCGCTGGGCTTACTCGGCTATCTAAATTACGTATCCCTGATCACACGAGCCAGACTCAATGTGTGAATGACCGATGCTGATCGCCACCCTGACCAGACACGACCTTCACGCCCCGTGGCGCTGTGATTCGAACAACATCCCTGTTCCGCCTCAAAACCTCACAAGGTTTTGCCAGGACAACGCACGTACGCTATTTCAAAAAAATTCCGAAATTGTCCGGACTCATGCCCACATACCGATGAAACATAGAGCATGCTAAGATTTAGATCGGACGGAAACAGGTCAAAAGTCGTGTGTGAGAACATGAGTCGTTTGCAAGTCTGGTAAAGCTGGACTTTCCTTTGGAGTACCTCATAGGCACGGTATACATTCGTGTGGACAGGTGGGCGTCATCCCCTGCGCTGAGATGACGAAGATAATGCGTTCCGCCGCTACATGACGACATCAAATCCCCAAACATTTCCGACATGTCGAAAAAATGGAATGTACCGTGCCAAAATCTGATGCATGTCATGTGATATCTTTGACAATATAACGCTTCATGTGTTTCATCTCAACAAAATTATTCGTTGAATCCTTCGTTTACCATCATTCAAGCAGTAGTTACTGGAGAAAGAGCACCAAAGACTAGATTTTTTCTGTTCATTGTAAAGTCACATCCTCACCTATTAAGATCTGCCTTTTGCATCTATTGGTAGCATATCTATCTCAGCATCCGTTTTTTTTAATGTGCTAAAATCCTTCCACTTCAGCTTTGGCACGGAAGGGACATGAATACCCGACCATATTTTGACATAGGATGAGTCTGCATGCTTCTAAGTGTTCGCGTTTCTTGGAGCCACAGCGTCGCATTAATTAAAAGATAAGTCCGTGGCCATGCGGCTGTATTTATGTATTTAAGTGGATGACGAATACATGAGCCGAGACATGCTGCTTTTCATCGCAAAAAAATCGGGAAAATCTGACCGATATGTTTGAGCGTTACAGATGTACGGAAACAATGTCTTCGTTATGTCGGGCGATTTTTTGGGGGCAGAGCTGGCACACATCAGCTACGAACAGTTTCGACAACGGCACCCGACGTGTTACTTCTCGACAAGATGGTCTAATGACGCATGTGCTGGGCCGTTAAAAAGCCCATTCCGCATTGTCTTCACGTTTAGTCTATATGTTTTATCCAGCCGTCTAACCCACAGTATGGGTAACAGATTTCAATAATAAAAAATCAAGAAAACACAAAAATAGACAATTTTTGGCATCATGCGATGTCTACTATGTGACAAGCATACGTTTAGTTTTACATTTTTCATCCGATTCATATTTTTACAGAACGTTGTCCTCATGTAATTGTTTTCTGTTTAATGAATCCTGTTCATGAATGTATTGTTCACAACCTTGCAGGGACAAAATCATTTCGACCAAAAAGTGGTAAAAGCAATGTTCGACAATGACGAAACATTATTTCAATCAACTAGCATCATTATGAGGACTGCACCTACAATGTATGTCCTCCCGTTAAACGAAATGGTTAACTATCAGATAAAACGGACGCAATGTGTAAACCAGACACTGAAAATCCAAACATTTCCTTCGGGCGCTGGAAATTATCCTCTGGATTCAGTTCCTTTTCGCAGAACATATCATGTCAGCGTTACCCTTGGAATGATCTCGTTGCTGACTATACAAAAAACGATCATCATTAGTATAGTTATTTGGAAGAATACAGTGACACCGACGGGTATTAATAAATTAGTCGAGGACAGAATCTCGTGATTCATTCAGGACTTAACTAAAAGTTCACCGGTGAAAACATACCAAAACACACTGAACCAGGAGCATGAATCTCGACGCGGGTCGGCCAGAGCTTCTCGGCGGCGTGGCGCGTTTCAGCGGAGCCAGTGGCGCGTCCTGCGAAGCACAGCCCCCTCGCAGCTGGCCAGCCGGCCCTGGCAGGGCGCGCAGTGGCAGGTGACTGCGTTCAGGAACATGTGGCGGGCGGTGCCGGCCGCGGCGCCCGGCTGGCAGTGCGGCAGAGCAACCGTCCGCAGCCGCGCAGAGCCGTGCAGGCAGACCGGGTGGTACGAGCGCCGGAACGGGAACCGCCAGTCGGGCACCTGCGGCGGCACGGAGCGCAGGCGTCCCGTCACGGCACTGCGGAGACGTCAGAATGACGTCGCGGCAGGACGAGGTGCGTGATCAGATGTCACCGCTGAACAGAGCAGATACGGCGGCGTGACAGAGCAGACCACCAATCGCAGGAGCGCAGCAGCCGAACGGTGTCCATAGCAGGAGTGACATCACGGCAGAACGGAGCACGCACCATGACGTCACAACAGAACACACGTCAAAGGCAAGCGGAGACGTTGGAGCAATGGGACGGCCTGCGAGAGGCACTGGCGTCATGTCAGTACAGATTTGATCAAGTATGCTGACGTCACAGTAAGACAGGCATGACCCCATGCCTGTCTTATGCCAGGACATGTCATGCCATGTGTCAAATGCCAGGACAGCACTGCGCTCGCATTTACACTATCTGCAGAACAGTGCCAGGCAGGCACGTACAATCATCGGCACCCCGACTGAGACACATCATTATACACCATTTCTGGAAAATGGATGCCGATAGCATATGAGCGGCACAATTTTGGTCGGATTTGTAAACTGTTCATTAAAACTGGCGCAGTGCAAGATGTTTGTAGCACCATCTCGATTTTGAGAACAGATCCAGGAACACCATCCCTGTCCTGGAATGGAGAAATGCTTGGTGGAGCCCAAGCATTTCTCCGAACAGGACGGATGCAACCCAACCTTTGTATTCCAACGTGCATTCCACAATCATTGCATGAATCATATTTATACTCATACCTATACTCAGGCACGGATCCATGGGGTAGGACGTTGGGGGCGATTCGCCCCTCCCCGAGGCCTTAGAAGGGTCCCATGAAAGAGGGGTCCCTCTCGGAATGGCCCCAAAGGAGCCCTCTCAGACTCAAAAGGGGCCCCGAAGGGGCTCCGTATGAGTTTTGCGGGATTTTTGTGGAAACTTGACAACAGGGGATTCCCTTAAGACTGCTAGAGAGGGGCCTCCGAGAACGCTAACTAGCAGTCTCCGACAATAGTGGCCCGCGAGATGACCAGAGGGGTCCCTGAAACTCTTAAACCTTGGAGACGTCCCCATTGCCAAAGGCGCCTCTGTTACGGCACAGAGAGACTTGCAGAAGATCCTTGTTAATGCCTGAGGGACTCCTTAGACGGCAAAAATGTCCCAGGGGCGACAGGAGGGAACCCACGACGGCTTAAGTGTCCCTGGAACTGCAAGATAGGCCCATGAAACTGCTCAAGGTACCCCTGAAATCACAAAAGGAGCGCCTGAGCTGCCGCAAATGACACGTGAAACTTTAAAAGGAACCTGAGACCACATGAGGGCCCTGACAAGGCATACGGCCCGAGACCACCAAAAGTGTCCCTGTAAATGCAAAGAGCCTTACTTATAGAACTTACTTAAGCTAACGAAAATATCTCCAGAATTTACAAGGGGTTAGGGGGGCTCTTGGAGCACATACAGACAAGACATTTCAAATAGAAGGGACACAGCCGCCTAAAATCCAGCTGTTGTCATATTTCGGACGTGGGGATATTTTGGACGTCATATTTCGGAATGGGGGCATCGGCCTGGAGGAGGCCCCGCGCTGACCATTCCTCCCCCCCCCCGGCGAAATCCGGGATCCGCCCCTGCATTACGTATACGTATAATATATATATATATATAATATATAATAATATACTACGTATAATCAATTGAAAAAACGTTATTCATTGCGTTCAGAGTCAATGGAAACTCTGAGCAGCCATCGACATTTAACGCAGGCAGTTTTCATCAATGGGACTTCGCTACAGTGGTGCCCAGATATTCAGATTGCCATTTTATTTTAACGAAGCGCACTCGTGGGTTACTTTCACCCCAGTCCCCGACATGAGTAAAGAAGGCTAAAGACTCTACCCAGAAACTGCATTGTGCACAGATACACTCGAATGGCGGAGCATTCTAAGCTGGAGCCGCGTTATTGCTGACTAAAGCCGCTCCAATGAGGTCACCATTCCGTGGCGCACCTGTCGTCCGCGGGCTGAAGTGGGCCCGTGAGCCGCTAACGCCGGGCGACGGCGTCCACTCGCAGCGGATCGACCACAGCGGCCGGCTTAGCCGCGGTCGACGCGAGTGTCCGCAGGCCCCGCGGGCTTTCGCCGGCACCAAGAGGCGCTCAGTGGTGGCGGTCACTGCCAGACCCCTCCCCCGCGAGAGAGGTGAGGGATTTCCCCTCTACGGACCGGCCGGGCACGCCTAACGAGCCACACCGAGTCCGGGCCGGCTGCCGGCCGCCGCCGCCGCCGCCGCCGCAGGGCTCCCGTACATGTTTGATGCCGGTACTGCGTGTCCGCCCTCGCGGTGACCCGTGCCCGGCGCCGCGGGCCTAATTAGCGCCGGAAGCGAGCTGCTCCGGCCTGCGGGTCAGAAATAGCCGCCGGGCATGGCGCGAAGCCCGCGAAACGAGCGGACGATGACGACATCGTCCGGCGAATCGCGTGCTGCCGGATACAGGTGCGGAACTTTCAGGTAAGCAGACCGCCTGAGCTGAGCCATGGAAATTTCACGACGGCCCGGGCGGGTTAACTAGATCATGACCCACTTTTCATGGCAGGTCGGAATGTGCATTCTTGGCAAGGCACGAGAGACACCGATATCCCTCATACGGGAAATAAAAGTCACATAATCGCACCGAGTCGTATTGGATAATCAAACACGTTCAGACAGTAATTTACGAGTAGCAGTGTGTCTACTTAACCCTCGCCCGTACACGGAGGAGTTGATGCAACACCGTAGGTTTTCCAAAGGTACCTTCCTAACGGTTTGTTGGATCCACCCGAAACTTATTGTACCCTTTGGGGCATCTTTTCCGCATCTTGTCATGTCAAACATTTCTCTGTGCATTGCAATGGTAACGAGCTGTGACGCCATAACGGGAACTACGTCAGTCGTTTTCTCTCGCCAAAGTAGCCGGTTGACAGCGGTCTCATTTTTGTCTCACTGTAAGAATGTTGTAAGAATGCTGCTCAGTGTAAGAATGTTGAAGTACGCAAATGCAGCAAAATGTAGGTGGTCCTCAGCTGCTGTTCTGAAGTTTTTCAAAAGCGCTTTTCCATGCTTTTGTTGGACTTATTGAAAGAATGGCTTGTGCAAAACGTCACCCATTTTGATCGGCGCTTACCACTGTCACATGGAGGCTGAATGCCGTTTGCTGGGCGTTGCAGTCTCCAGTGCTGTCTGCCCGGGCGGCCGGCCGTTAGCACCAGAAGCGCAGGCACGGATTGACTCGGGTTTCCACGTACGAAGTCGTCGGGATTCATGTTGTTGGGTTTTGGAACATGATTTCGCATGGACGGGAGCAAGGAGCGCAGTCTTCACTATTTCACGGATTGGCTGGCAGTCCAGTAACATACTCCCAGTGCTGCAGGAACTGTGCTCCTGGACTGCCAGTCCACCCATGAAATAGTCCAGATCACTCTCCTTGAGTGCTAGCCCAGTCCAGGCCACATAATGTTCCGGAATCCAACAACATGGATCCCGACGGTTTCTGGGAGCCCGAATCGACTTGTGCCTGCGTGCCTGGTGCTAGCTGCCGATCTCCCGTACGGATAGCGTTGAAGACTGCAACGCCCAGCAAGCGACATTCAACCTCGATGTGTCAGCAATGACACACTCGGTAAACATACTTGGTTACCACATGGTAAATGTCAATCAAAGTTTTTTATTGAGCGAGGGCGGACACGCAGCACCGGCATCAAACATGTACGGGAGCCCGGCGGCGGCGGCGGCGGCGGCCGGCAGCCGGCCCGGACTCGGTGTGGCTCGTTAGGCGTGCCCGGCCGGTCAGTAGAGGGGAAATCCCTCACCTCTCTCGCGGGGGAGGGGTCTGGCAGTGACCGCCACCACTGAGCGCCTCTTGGTGCCGGCGAAAGCCCGCTGGGCCTGCGAACACTCGCGTCGACCGCGGCTAAGCCGGCCGCTGTGGTCGATCCGCTGCGAGCGGACGCCGTCGCACGGCGTTTTACTGGCTGACAAAAGACATTTACTGACATGGCTGGAGTTTTTTCCCAGCCATTCTTTCAAAGAGTCTAACAAAAGCATGGAAAAGCACTTCTGAAATTTTTTGTATATATATATATATATATATATATATATATATATATATATATATATATATATATATGCTCAAATGCTGTTTCGGACTTTTTCAAAAGTGCTTTTCCGTGCTCTTGTTAGACTCTGAAAGAGTGGCTGGGAAAAAACTCCAGCCTTGTATATATATATATATGTATATATATATATATCAACCTAAAATTTTATGCTCTGTGAGATTATACAAAAATCTGGAAGACTGGTGTTCATTGTCGGTATTATCGAGAGCGTAAAGTAACGTCATGAACTACAGCGAGAAACACGTTACCTTGTATCTCTGGGAATGGGATGAGAAACAGGTATCGCAAAACACTTTGTATTCGGCTTGCATGAGCAAGGAATCGAATGATATAAATCTGGTGAAACTTGTCTTTATTGCACAAAAAGAGGGCAGAATGAAAAGAAGGCCTGACTTGCTCCGACGGGCGGAGCGGTGCCGACATCGGGGTGATGAGCCTACAGTATCACGACATGCTTAAAATTTGATTTTGCGGTGGATATCGACTCATCAATGTTTTAGAACATCTAAGTCACGATTTTTAGATAATCCGAGGTCATTTTAGGTCACTGGCACAAGACAGCCTTGGAAGACCTGAGATGACCTTGGATGATCCAAGATGATCTAAAGGTGTCTTTTAAAAATTGCGTTCGTTATTTCAAATACTGCATTGGACTTCATCATCTACTGTTATCTGAAAAGACTTCTGCAGCTCCGAGAGCGCATTTCAGCCGACGACCACACTGGACGAGGAATGACATAGCATGACCTGGATCGGACTCCATAGTGAAAACCACCATAGATGGACTCGTAACTGACTGAAAAAAAACACCATGATCGTTTCGCGTCATTGACATTTATTCTTTGGCGTCCACTTGTGCTTAGACTTCAAAGTAACACTTTCTGCCACCTGCTGACTTTTGATTCAACCTGGAAGCTCACTAGCTGGTCTGAGCTGATATACCTTGAATAATATATACCTTGATACAAATATATATAAAATATAAATAAAATAATAATATATACGACAAAATATACCTTGAAACTGGATACCATTGCGAGATGCATTCACGCGCAACACGCTGTTTTACCGCGACCTTCCCAGGCGCACTGTGTGAAAATGGCCGGAGGTCGTACCTCCCATCCCCCTATACGTCCGCGTTTTGCAGAAGCACCCATACGAGCGAGAGTTAACTGACGAAAAAAACGCGTGGTAGCAGAAAAATGCGTTGTATTGTGTGTGTACAAAGAACCTGACGTCACGCAGGTTGCGAATGGTCAGACTGAGAAACGTCATTCAGAGGACAACGAGTGACGAGTGGGATGTTCGTCTAACGAAAAAATATGCACTGAAAGCTGCGGCATTTGGTGTTTTTTTTTATTTAATATGCTTTCATGCTTTTTTAATCGTTTATTGTTACTATACGATGTAATTTGTTACGTTTATTTTACCTTTACCCCGCACAATATCAGTTATTTATATTGTACGAAGGCCGTCGTTGGTTGTGTTAGTTTGCTTCGAAACTTGTTATATTATTGGCCGAAAATTATTGATGAATCAATTTCGTCGTTAACCCTATTCCCGGCAGGGGGGGAGGAATCCGCCCCCCTTCGGGTTTTTTGCTTGCCAATTCCAGGCTTTTTAACGCAGCTTCACGAAACTTGGTCACTTTTCCTAGCTATTCTTTCTACGCGATGTGACAAAACTTCAAAATTCTACTTTGCCCAGGGACGGAGCCAGGCAACGTTTTTGGGAGGAACCTCAGGCCATTTTTGGCCATGTTGAGGGTAAAAGGAAAATGTCTGCCAAAAACTGAGTTTTAAAGCTAAAACTTAAAACTTTATATGGATGTATAGCTAAATAGTTGGGCAATGCGCAGATATAATTTTGTTTATTTGAGGTCATTTTACGAAGTCGGGTCAAGGTCAAAAGTCAAAAGTAGTTTTTTTGCAATAATTTTGGCGTCGTTTTTTTCAAATGCCAAACCCGGAATATATATGACGTAGAAGGGTGCCCTCTATTTGTGTACCAAGTTTCAGCTTGATATCAGGTCGGGTCACGGAGCTATGACCTAAAATGTCAGTGCGCGTACCCTATATCGCAATAGCCATAAAATGAAATTTTTGAAATAGAGTGAATTCAAATGATTGAAAACGTTTACAGATAATATTGAATGCACACGAGATCATTCCAAGTGACCCCAAGGTCACTGGAGGTCATTTAAGGTCAAAGGCCACAAGTTGATCTGAGAAACGTGTGACCGTGACAGTCCCCCCTTTTTCATGTCCCTGGCATCGCCTATGCTAACATTATACAAACATTGTGATGCGATTTGTACTTCTTTAGTACAACATGACTAGCAGAAGCCAAAAAAGGGTGTTTGCCTCTTTTCTTCATTCAGTTGTTAGAAAACTAATCCTTCTCTTTTTGAAACCCTGCGAAGGCCCATGAATTTTCTCGAAATTTCAGATTTGGGGACCCATGGTAAAAGCCCTATCCATAATCTTTCGATTCATGCCAGTTTCATCGAAATCGGTCGACAAACAACGGAGTTATAATAAGTGCAAAAGTACCCCCCATTTTGACGTTTTTGCCCCCCTGTTTCCACAAATTTCAAAATTTTGCAAATTTCTTTTTATAAAAATGTAGTTCACGTCACGGCAAATCGATTGCCGTTTGTTGCGATGAAATCGGACAAGTAGTTCTCGAGATCTCAGGGGGGGGGGCCGAATCCGCCCCCACTGCCGGGAATCGACCATACGGTCTAGTCCTCCGGGAATAGGGTTAAACCGTCAAAGCCTGCGTCCAAGCTTGACCTGTGCACGTTTTTTTGCAATACTTTCGTCAACTTGAAAATGATGGCCTCGCTAACGTGGGCAGTGGTGAACATCCCACTGTAACATTGCCGGAGAAATAGGCAACGTATTAATGCAAAATCTGGAACCAAACCTGTTCGCCTTGCAACAATTCACGATAAATCATTGAAAGTCAAGCAAGCAGGTACGGGAAAACACTTTTGCGTGCAGCCGAAAACGACGCTGCGCTGGTTCTCAGCTGAGTTTATTTGGGAGCGGCTGAAGCAGTATGCAGCAGTGCTGCTTAATCAGGACATCCACCCGATCCTTGGCTGGGGATCGGGTGGACGGTTCAGACGGAGGGTGGAGGTCGGGCGAGAATTGGACGCCAGCAAAAAGCACAGGCGTGGGCGGCCTATCAGCTCCCCAGAAAATCCCCCCCCCCCACACACCTTCAGGAAAGCGGAGGGAGCGAGGCCTGAGTGTTCACGACGACAAAGAAAAAACTGCAGGTAGTAATTGCAACGGTGATATGAAAAGCTAAATACTGACATTAGTTGGTAATTAGCCGTAATACTTGGTCTCCTGGTTCAAATTAATTTCAGGTGTGCCCGATTACATCGCATGTGTCAACTATTCTGTGGTAGGGCCTTCTATAGACGCAGGAAAAATCGACATATTTGGCCCCATAATATTATTCGATTTAGGCAATTAGCCAAAATACAAGCAGCTCATCGGAAATAACTGAAGACCAAGAAAGCAAGCAAGCAAAAAAGCTCACATACAGATGCTAAGGTTGCCGCTGCCTGTATGGTCCGTCGGGCGCTACAGTCGTTTCTACCCTCCTCCTGGATTACGAAATATGGCCGCTGGCAAAAATACGCAAGGCTGGCTGGAAATACACGGAAAAGAAAGCGGAGTGAAGTCATGATGTGACGTTACGACTTTGACAGAAAACCAATTTGCTCATTTTAAAAACAAATATTTCGTAGCATTATAAATATAAAGAAGGGGAGGAAAAGGAAGATAAAGGGGTATATACCAAGGACGAACCGAGGAGGGCCAAGGAGGACATGGCTCCCCGTCCTGAGCCAAGCGGTCTGCACTAGATATATAGCGGTTTCGCAGGAGTACAGAATAGTGGTCATATGCATGTTGCAAAAGGAAACATTTTATGTTTTCCTGTGTGTTAAATATGAGGCAAATTGCATAAAATCGCCGCTTTCCTATAAATGTCATCATATGCCAGTGGCATATGACAAAACTTGACATTTGCCCCCCCCCCCCAGGAAAATCCTAGTTACCTGTCTAGTGTATGCACTTGAAATGATTCAAGTCGTTGGGACTAGCTCAGTCCCAAAGGTCAAATTAAATGCACGGAATTAAATTACAGTGGGCTATTTGCGGGAGTTTTGTGCTGAATATCCCAGCGTGAAAAAGGCAAATCCACGAACAGACGCCCGCCAAAAAAATGCTCTTTTTACTGTCTAAGTCATTCCCATTATGTGCAGACAGTCCACGAGACAAGCAAGTGCATTTTAAGGCACAGTCAAGCAGTAATACGTGCTGAAAAATTCACACATACATAAATGCAGCATTACACAGTCTTACCGGGTACAATGTACAGTACTTATCAATGCAGTGCCCTAGAGCACAGCCATAAAGATCACTACGTTTCGTCGGAACAATGCCAAAAACACTATGAACCGCCTGGAACAGCTTCCGCTAAGAAGAATGCAGGTGATATCATACGATTTTTTTTTAAGTCCCCCCCAAAAAGGACCGAATGCTCGAACCCGCGAATGGCGAAGTCGCGAATACCGGGGCACCACCGCACATTTGATGTTTCGGTCGTTACAGATTACGCAATGAAAGTTCCGCTGTTCAACGAGAAATGATGTACATTTACCGATACAGCTAGGTCTATGCTCACTCCGTTCATAGTACAGTGATCTTAAGCAGTATTTTGTTGTGTCTAGTGTACGTTCCGTAAAACTCTACAGTTGCCATGGACATTAAGCACGTGATGTGCACGCACGCCGTAAAAGCGCACGTTCTGAGTGCACAAAGATGCGACGAGAAACTGCTTGAGGTCACTATGGCATGAGTAGAACGGACGTTTGTCATCCATAAACACAACGCTATCAAAACGAAGAGCATATCTTGTTGAACAGCAGAACCTTTACTGCATAATCCGTGTAACGCAATTTAATTCAGTCCATTTAATTTGACGCTTGGGACTGAGCTAGTCGCATCGACGTGAAGCATTTTGTAAAGGAACCGTACGTAAACATGCATTTTTTTCTTTTCTCTCTTTATGTCCCAATAGGTTTCTACTTCGACCCGAAGGGAACGCTAGAGGTCGAGCCCATTGCCTTTCACCGGAGACGAGTAACACTAGGTCATTAATGGACGCCTGATGCCCCTCCCCCCTCCCCCACTCTGACTCGGCCACCCCAACGAGCGCCCCAGCTCACCTCGTGCGAGCTGCAGCGGCCCCAGCAGGTCATGGCGCGTACGTAGCCCCAGCAGGCTCTGCCCTGGCCGTCACGCTGCACCACACGCTGGGGCCGGCCGGGCACGACTCTGCACAGCTCGCAGGCGGGCAGCAGGGCGGCGGCGGCCGCCAGGCAGAGCAGCAGTCTCCAGCGTCCGACCATCGCAGGCGGGGGGCGCCGGCGCCGAGTCTGGCCGAGCTGGAACCGGGCCCGGCGCGCCCCACCGCCGCACGCCGCTGACGTCACCGGCGCACGGCCAATCGGGCGCCGATCGGCAGCCTCCGAGCCGCGCCGGTGACCCGGGTTTGCGGGGGTGGTTTGAGGACCGACCCAGGCAAGCGCTAGGAAACGACAAAGTGATACGGGAAGGTCCGTGAATCGTCAGCTGAGCCAACTGACTCGACGTTACAACGTTTACTTTTTTGTATCGTTCTTCTGTGAGGAAGACTAATGCGTTCGTCCGGGCTTCTTCATTTCCTGTTCTTCGTCCGAGCTTCTTCATTCTGTTTCCAAAGTCGTGCGGTGGAAACTAGATCGAAGCGTGACAGCTCGATCACCTACTGCCGTGGCTTTGTAAATGGACGGCCAGCATCTTGACGACTCGGCGTATACACAGATGATTTTCCTGCGACAGTCTCGCCACAAGGTCAGTCAGCATGCGCTGCGAAGGGCGTGACAACGCCAGCCATCACTCCTCGCGTCCACATCCCTGTGTAGCAGGCTTGAACAGGTCACTGGTGGACGGAAAACCATCCTTTGTGTTCACGGAACTGGTACTGCCATGTTACTCACAGGTGGCCCGTTACCCAGTGAAGAAAGCCGTCCTTGTCGGAACGGGAATATGAAGAGACGGGAGGTGATTACCCTAGTTTCGCGCAGGGGACCGTTTCGCTCCCCGCAGCAGCTTTTCCGGCGACAAAACCTAACCGAATGCGCTATCACGCTGACATCTGGAGACCTTCTCTGTATCAGTGTTACATGTTACACTAAAATTTCCACATGCACATTACACTACACTAAAAGCCCCACATGCACCAGGAGCGGGTCCAAGAGACGTTTCAGTGAGGCCTGCCCGGTTATTTCAGTCTTCAGATGAGAACTGTTTCTTTTACGCATCAATGTTGTTAGCCATTATTTGGTGACACGATGATGTCAGTAGAAGACATTTGTGATGAATGACTATCCACAAGTATACAGAATGTTAGGAGATTGCCAAGGGCGGAAGCTGGGGACATCATTGGGGGTAATGAAACGGTATGTGTGAGTAGATGCTGCGTTCAAAAATCTATAGCTCCGTTTCCATGGCAGGATTGGATTACAAGTCGGATTTCCCTCGGGAGGGAAATGGGGATTTCAGATGGTGTTTCCATGACCATACACAGCAAATCCGGATTAAATTCGAGATTTCAAAGTCCGGATTACTTCGGGAAATCTCGGATTAGCCGCCAATTATGGCGCCTGTGTGACATTTCCCTTCAGAACGTTCGAAAATCTGTTCCATAGTAGATTACCGAATGGGAAATCGGGAATTTGCTGTAGCGGACTGGTGTTGTGTGAGATTTGAGAACATTGTAGTGCCAGTTCATCATTTTTGTCAGCAAGCTACCATCAGATAAGAAATTGATTTCGGCGCTAGCTCCCGCTTCGCAGGACACCAAAACAAACGCGGCGCATAATGCTGCCATATGTTTCCAATTCACGGGTAATCCGGATTTCCAGGCGAAATCTTCTTTTTCGGTTCGGAATCCCAAATCCAATCCAGTTTGCTAAAAGAGATGTTTCCATGACTTCTGAAATCGGGATTCTAAGGGAAATCCGGATCTGCTAGTGTCATGGAAACGGGGCTCATATCTGGTTTGATAAGCAGACGTTTTTACCCGTCACACCATTGACGCGAAAGGCACATTTTATAGAAGGAATACAAATACAGATTAAGGGCGCAGCCAAGTACAGAAACTTGGGAAGTTTTTATTCCAACCCGCGTGTACCACTGGTTTAGATCTAAGATTTACATCTCATAATGATAATCATGACAAATGCATGTGCAAAATAACTTTTCATTGGCATTGGCGGGTCCAGGGAAAATAAAGAGGAGAAACAACAAAAAGAACTACTGTTTGGTTTTATCAATGCCGTTGACCCTTTCAGCTAACTACAGTCAGCTCCTGTATTGGGTTCTTGAGCCGGACATGAAACTTCTAATAGACTTTAACGATTCGTCTCTGGTAAGGATATCGAAATCGCACCAATCAATGAGGCTTAAATAGGTTAAAAATGATCCAGAGGTGAATCCAGTCACTTCGGCATGAAAATATGATTAAACGAAGGCAGCTTTTTATGTCTCCTCTGCGTTCCAACCCAAGGGCATTTTGAAGTGCAGCCTTTTCTGTAGTGAAATTAGGACGGCTATCAAGAATCTGTCAGTTAGCAAGCATCCCTTGCCAGAACGGCAAAGGAAAGCTTGTATCCCGGTGACGTAGTTTTAAGTAAATTACTTGTCTCTGCCATGTGATTTAGAAATGAAGCGGGATAATTTTAACCTTTAAAGTTCCCGTAGTGCCGGTTCTTCCATCAAGGAAAATCAGATGGTGCTTCACCAGGAGTTGTACCGGGCGGTCGGTTATAATGCATGCGTGTAGATGAAACCAAATGCAGATTAGATGTAGATTATGCCGATTAGGTGTGGGTTTTGTCTACATTATCCAAAACTGTTATTTTCAACGTTTGTTTTGAAAGCCAGAACTCGCACTCTTTACCTTCGCCGAGCCGGAGAGTTCATGAGAACCTCCCCTTCGGTTTTCTGAGGCTATCTAAAAAGCAAAACCGCGCAGAGATACGAAACGTAAGATATCGTTTAATATGCTATTTTTATACCTCGTGTCAGCTTTACAGTTCAGGGTCGCCTCAGGTCATTCACCTAGGACAGGTCAAGTGAGACCAAGTGTCAAAGAAATGGAACTGGCATAACATTCTGTGAAATGTATCGATTGGCATGACAACTGGCAGACTGACAGAACATGACAAATAGAATAATGCTGCCATCTTGATTTTTTGGAAATTCTCAGGTCATTGACCATACCTTGGTTGACCTTTCGGCCTTTTTACATTTGCTGTTGAGATTGTGGGGCTGGTTCGGCGGTTTCGAAGCTTGGATGTACACCCTGGGCACGCCTTACATGTGCTTCGGAAACACTAATGCATGGTGAGAATTCATTTTCCAAAGGCGACCTGTCCAAAGGATGGTTTTAGTCTGATCACGTGCGAAGCTGTTACAACGCATTCTTGTCACAGCCCACTTCAGAAACCAGTTCTCGCCTCAAACCTGTTTAAACCGAAATGACGCATCATTTCGAAACCTAACGTATGTTGCTAATCCTCCGTCCAACCCGACAGAATCCAGAAACATGACAAACATGTAAACGACGATACGCGACGCAGTAATAATCCAGCCGCATACACAATGACAACTTCCGCCTCGTTGCAATCTGAGCAGCACGCTGGAACGACGGGAAGGAAAGAGTGCACTTCTGGGAGTAGCAACCGGGAGCAGAGGTGCAGCCAAGGGGGTCCAGGGGGCGCCCCCCTTAGGCCCGCAGTTTTTGCGAAAATCATTGCACATCGTCTTTCTGACAGGCGGTTTTCGGATGATTCCAATTCACCCTGAGCTCCGCCACCGCCCCCCCCCCCTTAAGAAAATCCTGGCTGCGCCCATGCCCGGAAAAGAATTGGGAGGTTGACTGATCTACCGCTTGCCGATACGTTACAGGTCTCAGTTCGGCGTCACGTGGCGAAGGGCCAGCCGACCCATGGAAGACAGGAAAAAGGGCGCTGCCCAAAAGGAAAATGTAAAACTAGCAATACCCAGTGCGACGCTCTGGAATCGAACCAGGCTTCCTTGCAGGCCTCCCACGCATCCTACCACTCCAATATCTTTTCGCGCGCAGGCGTGTCCAAGATAGCGGGAAAATTACGCACCAGCTGTTGCCGTTATTATACCTTTTTGTAAATTTCCTGATGCAGTAAAAAGGTCCGGTTTTGCTTGACGGGACGCTGAAAATAAAGTGGGCAAAGTTTGGGAAGTTCCCCTAATTTGGATTGGATCAGGGCCCTAAACCTGAGCTGCCCCTCTCCCTGTTCCAACGGAATCCTGGCTACGTCACTGACCGTGGTGCCGTAAAACCCTTCCCCCTTCCCCCTCCGGTCCTTAATTTATGAACCTCCATGGTATTGCACAGAAAATATCTGAAATAACGATAAGGGAGCGGGAAAATAACATTATTAAAATTCGTTACGTATTTCATGGAACATCTCCCCACCCATGTTATGCGCAAGTTTCAGCTGATGGCAGACACGTAGCAGGGATTTTCCTCTGGGGTATGCCAAATGTTGTCATATGCCACTGGCATATAACGAAATTGACAGGAAGCAGCGCCATTTTTATGTAACTAACCTCATATTTAACCCACAGGAATATAACCCATAGGAAAATATTTGCTTTGCAACACATCTATATATATGATCCCTATTCCGTATTCCTGCAAAACCTGGTGCCTGGTGCAGACTGCAGTCTGGTGCAGACTGCTTGGCTCAGGGGAGCGGGGCATCGCCCCATGGCTCCTATCCCCTTGGTTACGTCCCTGGCTGATGGTGCAGCCCCTGTCGCGATAGGCGTAGCCAAGGGGGGCGGGGGCCTGCCCGCTTCTCTTAGACCTGCGTTTGTTGTGAAAATCATTGTACACCGTCTTCCCGGCAGGCGGTTTTAATATAATTTCATTTAACACCGAGCTCCGGGCCCCACCCTTAAGAGAATTCTGGCTGTGCCCCTGCCTGTCGCCCTATGGGCTGCTTCACCCAATGTTACGTTACAGGGGCGCAGTCAGGATTTTTTTAAAGGGGAGCTCAGGATAAAATGGAATCACATGAAAATCGCCTGCCCGAAAGGCGATGTGAACTGCTCTTCACAAAAAAAATGCAGGCCTAAGGGGGGATGGGGCGGGTCCCCAAGCAAGCCCGCTTTGGTGGCGCCTGTGATTCGTTGTTAGTTGTGAGTAGGGACGTCGATTTCTGTGATTGATTGGGGGGCCGAGCCGAGAGTTCTACAATCTAAAGGTCCCCCAGATGTGGGTTTCTCAACGAATTTCGCCCACATTTTGACGAACGGAAATTTACGAGATTTTTTGTTACTACTTATCAAATTAAAGATTGCCTTTATCCCCATGTGTATAAGTATCTATAAAAAAGATAAAAAGATAGATATATTGCTTTGGACTTCATTGTTTATTTTTTGTCTATCTCTTATCTATTTGGGCCGTGTTTTTCCATATTATTACTCATTTCCCTTTAAAATCGCCAGAAAATAATGGATGGGCCCAGATCAGCATTGGGTGGGCCAGATCCCCCTCAAAAGAATACAGATCGACATCCCTGGTTGTGAGCATTTGTTTTGAAGGGTGGAAACTTGCTTGAATGCACCAATCCGGCAGCATTGAATTCGGTAGCTTGTTACATAAATGCTTCTTCACATCGAAGGCCGAACAGCTGATTCTCCTTTAATCGGCGGAATATGACGGAGTAGCGAAATCTACGCACTGGACCCCCATTCTGGCTGGGCTGTTTTGCGCGAGCAGATACTATTCGACGACTTATTGATGCTTGACGAGACTCACACTTGACCCGATATTCTAGGCACCTGAGCCCGAGAGGCTGAGAGCCTGAAGTCAACAACAGATGCTCTTCCAACCTCTATGTACTGTTTGGCGTAGCCCAAACACCAACGAGTGTCGTCCGAAAGTAGCGCCACTGTCGGCGATCGGAAAAACTAGGAAGCGGTCCGCCCGCTGGTTCAGTATGGACTGGGAGTAGGTTCGATTCCGAAGCGCGCATAGCTCAAATCATTCGCACTGGAGCTGCACGTGATATAGATATAAAAATGGCCTCCATGGATGATTTGGTTTGCTGTTCTTGAGAAAGGGGTGTAGCTTTACAGCGCTTTGTGGGTGCACATGCTCCCACAAACCAGTTCTGTGCGTCAACAACTGAACACTGAACATCTGAACACCCCAAGCCAAAATCTGCAAAACACCTTCGACGCAGATTGGGCAATAAATGCACGGATAAAGCGTTATGCACATATATGTGGGTGAATATATCTACATGGCTAAAAATAGTGCAGTAAAGATAGGTGCAACCAAGGGGCGCCCGAACGTCCTAAGAATCCGAAGTTATTACACTTTTCCAAAACAAATAAAAGAATCCGAATTTCCGGAACCAGAAAACGAGGTGGCCGGCATCCGGGCCACATGAATTCGCCCATAAAAAAATGGAAAATTACACCGCGTCTTTGAGGCTTGAAGATTGCGTTTGCTGCGTTGACTACCTTGTTTATTTAGTTATGTTTCGTCTCAGCGCCACTTGTCAATGCTGACGCACATGCAACAGTGGAGGAGTCTTTTCAAAGTTGGTAAGACCGGAACTAGTCGTGGAAATTTCTTTATATGCAGCAAAATAGACGTAATATTAAAATTATTTTAAAAAATTGGCAAAGCAACCGTAAAGTTGGTAGGTGCTGCCAAGCCTTCCTTACGGGCTGTTATACACATTCGACCGTATGAGCCAATTTAAAAGCTATTAAAACAGGACGGGGAGCAATTGACACCTTGCGGTCGTTTCATCACCCACTCTCATTCCTCTTCTCTTCCGATAAACCTTTATGAGTCACTGTGCCACTGCTCGCCGCGTAGAAACGATGGCTGACGATGGCGGATATTGAATATGGATTTGAATATGAATATGAACTGAATATGAATGTGAACCGCGCTGAACGATGGCGAATATCCGTCGCAGTACTTTTCTGCACAGCACTGGTTTTTCATGGGATCTCAACAAAAGTTCGTGAGACAGAAGCTCGCAGGACCGAATCACGTCGCACGAGTCTCGTAATTCAAAAAGTTCCTACGACGTAATTCTCGCCTTGTATAATACTGGCACAACACAAAGGTCGTAATACAAAATTCTCACAGGGCATAATTGTCGTGAAGAGAAGTTCTCGTCCGACATAAAGCTTTTAATGCGAAACCCTCGTAGAGCACAGCTGTCGTAACCCAAAAGTTCGTATGGTCAGTTGGTTACATTCTCTTATATTTTTTTCTTGTCTGGTCGATTGTACTACCGACTGCATTATCTTACAGCGAGATTCTGGTCGTACTAAATTCTCGCAGAGCCGTGTTGACGTAGATCCTGGTGATACAAAATCACCACACAGCCATTTTGTCGTAGGACAGATTCTTGTCTGGCTGTTCCCGTGAGGCATGTCCTTGTCGGGGCCGATTCTCGTAACGCAGGATTTCCGTTGAAACATATGTTGACATACATCTCCCGGACTCGTATGTATGAAGGACAGATCCAGACCATGTGCTAAGGGGAGTGAGCCAAATGTCTATCCGTTCAACTTAGCGAACCACTAAATAACGTCGAGAAAAACAGATGTCAAAAACAGAGCTTTTAAGAAAAAAATTAAAAAAGGTGTATGAGTGTATGAGTTAACAGCTGGGCAAACCATGAAAAAATTATTACGGGAAAACGCGCCTTACACATACAGGACTTCATATCTCGTGTCGGTGAAATTTTGCACCATTTCTCTCCTTATCCTCTCCCCAACTTTGACCTATGTCACGTCTTCGACGACCCTTCAAACTGTGCTTCTTGTTCGTCCGCCCCTCGGTTCGGCTCCTCGTTTCGAATGACCAGCCGGCCACCACATGTCCCGGCCTGCCGGAGTGGCGTGCCCTGCGGCACGAGCAGTTGTTTCAGACTGTCACCACGGAGAAGACGCGCACGTCCTCTTTTGGTCAGACCACAGGGAATAAAGCGTCATCCGACCCAGGGGTGTCGATCCGATGAGAGGGCCCTGGCGCGCTCCCCCAATGTTGGTTTGGGCTCCTCAAATGTTGGTTTGGGTCCCCAATATTTTCCGCCGGTTTTGGAGAGCAATGGGCAATAATAACAAAAAGAACGGCCTCAATAGATAGATAAGAGATAAGCAAAAAGTATAAAATAAAGCGTAAGGTGATGTATCTATCTATCTTTCTATCTTTCATCTATACATATATCCGTACCTATATGTGTGGAGAATATATACAATTTTTATTTGATAAATAGTAGGAGAAAGCTTACAAATTTCCGTCGATTAAATCAGAGGGCGAAATCCGTTGAGAAACCCACATTTAGGGGGAGGTTAGGTTGTCGGGCCTTCGGCTCGCTCCCCCCCCCTCCCCCTCAATCATTTACGGAAATTTACGTCCCTGATTCGATCGATGCGTTTGCACGAACTAAACGTAACACCCTTCCTGGCTTGAGATCATTTCAAACCGTAAGGTCAAGATCAAATTTCGAAATTTAACTCTGTTCATAGCTTTTTTGGCGTTACATTTCAAAATGAAATACAGAAAGTAAAGCTACTTAGAACAGCACTTTCCACTTGCATGTCAAATTTCAGGGTATATTGGACGCGATCATAGAACTAAAATTTCCGCGAGCCTACGTTCACAACAGCCATAAACGGGATGTTGGGGAATATGGTCTATTAAAATGGTTTTTAACATTTTCAGGCAATACAACCTGCATTCAGATCCACTCTATGTGGCACTGAGATCATTTTAGGCCGTTTGAAGTCAAAGACCATAAATTTAACTGACCTAATGAAAACTGAATCATGGCAGTGCCCACTTTTAATGTCCCTGGCACCATCTGTCAACATTATACAGTTTAACACGATCTGCATTTTTTAAGCATAAATAGTCCAGGTCCAAACTCAAGGAGCGTGGCGGTTTGGTTCCACACCCCTTTGGTCTGGAAACCTCCCGCCGTCCGCTGGAACCGGCCCTGCCCGGCCGGCCGGTGGTCACCGCCGGCGGCACTGCCACGTGACTCGAGTGAGGTCCTGCCGGCTCTCTGGGGACGGGCGGGCGGACACTCGCCTGACGGGCCGCTCGCCGCGTAGTCGTTGTTTCCGCACGCTTACCGCAATACAGATTTGGCTCGCCACTCGGCCTGGGGCTAATACCGTCGCACGAAGTATTTTTAACGTATATAATGTGTAGTAATTATTAAAATTGCTAACCTCGCTTGCCCCACAATACATCTCTCATTTTTTAGCGAGGTCAGCGCCCATGGATTTAAACAAAGCTTTAAACGTGTGGACCATAGGGAAACATGCATCGATTTGCTCTCGAGTAGTTCTTGCCCATTGCGTCTAAATCGGTCCATAAACATCTGAGTTGTAGCAGATCTAATGCGTACCAGGTCTAGTAAATTGACAAAACAGATGCCTTTTGGCTCATGTTTTCAGGTGAAAAAGTGTATTTTTTGTTTGTTTTCACTTTTCCCATAAATGTTAATTTTCGAAAATGCCGAAACAATGTGGCCGAAATTCAGGGCAGGGGTGTCGATTTGTCTTCTCTTGACAGGGCTCTGTCCCACTCAATGTTGATTTGGGCCCACCCAATGTCGGTTTAGGCCCACCCAATATTTTCTGCCAGTTTTGAAGGGAAATGAGTAATAATAACGAAAAGAACGGCCGAAATAGATAAGAGATAGGCAAAAAGTAAAGAATAAAGTCTAAGGCGATATATCTCTCTATCATTTTATCTTCTATCTCTAGATATACCTGTATATATGGGGACAAAACAATCTTGAATTTGATCAATAGTAACGAAAAAAACCCATAAATTTCCATTGATAAAAATGGAGCGGGTAAAATCCATCGACAAAACCACACTTGGGAGGAGGTTAGGTTGTCGGGTTCTTGGTTCAGCCCTCCCCAGTCGATTACAGAAATCGACGCCCCTGATTCAGGGAGAAATGATAACAGTGTCAAAATCTGGACCTGAGATGCATCCCAAAACGTCGTCTGTTTCGGCCTTCAGATAAAATGCAATGGCGAAAATCTGACACTCAAAAAATCAGTAATGAGAAAAGACAGAAAGAGGGACAAAATTTCATGAGGCCTACCTCAAAGTCCTGGGAAGGGCAAGCAAAAAAAACTGTAGGGTATTTCTGAAGTCCCTCTTCCAAAACTGGAGTAAACTTAAGGCCCAGTTCCCACATGGTGCGGAAATAACGGCCCTTGAAGAAACTGGAAACACTTGGATCTGGCCATTGATAGAGGAGAGAGATTCATTTTGATATGTGGGAATACGTTTTCCTAGCATTTCCTCTGTGCTTTATCTCGTCCTCGACCGTCTGCTCCTGACCTGAGGGGTTTCCAGCCCCAGGCTTTAGACAATGTGAAGTAAGATTCAGCAAAGGTATATTGTCCAGGTACCATAACCGTTCCTAACCAAGCTCTAGCGGTAGCGTGCCGTTAACAATGATGCGTACAGACACTGAGGCCAGTTCTAACCGATAAGGACTACAAAAGCGTAAGTCTATTGTTCAAATACCATAACCGTTCCTAACCAGTACACTAGCGGTAGCGCGCCGTCAACGATGATGCTTAAGGCACCGACACTGAGGCCAGTTCTAACCGATAAGGACTACAAGAGCATAAGTCTATTGCTCAGATTCCATAACCGTTCCTAACTCGTGCACTACTGCATAAGTCTATTGCTCAGATACCATAACCGTTCCTAACCCGTGCACTACTGCATATTACACACTGAAGTGCATAATTTGTCTAATTTCTATGATCCATCCTACAAAGATCCATTCTGGCCCAGCCAGAACGGAGTTCCGTGGTGCTCTTACATGGTTCCAATATCAACGAGGAAGTATCCGCTCGCAGTGGTCGGTCGAGGTTCCGAGCCGTGCTCCGGTAACACCGAATGATGACTCTCGCTCCGGTAACACCGAATGATGACTGACTCCCTACTGGTGAACGGGAACTTTTATACTGCTCTGACAGTCCCTGGTTATTGTTGTGTCGTCCTTTCGCCTGCCGGCCGCTAGTTGTCCTGCTTTCGTCATGCGGCCGCGGTTAGGTCCTTTCGCCCTACCGGCCGACGCCCGCCCGGCCGCTCGTCGTCCCGCTCGAACGCAGCCGACTAGTGGCCGCCTCCCGGTCCTCGGAGAGAGTTTGTTCCACGCGGCCGCTCGTTGTCCCGCTTTCGACTTTCCCTGCCGGCCGACGCTCCGGCCGACGTTCGGGCAGCCCGACTGGTAGCCGCCTCGATCCTCGCGGAGAGGATTTGTTCCACATCCCTCCCTTCTTTATCTTCATCAGATGATTCCAACGTCGGGGGGGGGGGAAACGCTGGACTCAGTTCCTGCGAATCGAAAGGTGGCTTCAACATTTTCCCTGACAAAACGGGTCAGGCGGACAACTACTGGACACGCATGGGAGGCTAAGCCCAATTACTTAGAAAATTTCGTATTGAAAATGCTTACATCAACAAATCGAGGCACTTTAGGGGTCTTCCTTTGCAGTGAAAGTCTGGTTACAATGCTTCAGCATTGTCTTAAACCTCAGGTTGAGGATTGGGTCCGGGATAGAATGAGGTTAGCTTGGCTCCATTTGCCGACTCAGTAGTCAGGGCCCTAGATGAAAGCCATAGTACATGTTTACACTATAGTTTAATACATGGCGATGCGGTGCGCTCAGATGGTGATCCAAGGTTGAAATGTTCTGTACACAGGAGGAATCGTGCTCTACAGGAGTCTGAAATGTTCATCACATCAATCGTGATCGGTTTCATTACATCACCCGTCCGGAGGACGTACATCCGCCTGAGTTTCACCGCGCTGTCTGCCTGGTTCACAACCATTTCTGCTGTAACGATTCGGCAATATTATCAGTGCATTCCTGGTGCTTGGTGCGTCAAGCGTTGCGTCCGTCAAGTCGTCCCACTTAGGTCAACGCTTCTAGTGCAGTGATAGCTTACCAGGAGGTAAGCCCCTATCGGCAATAGTCAGCTTCGCGAGTGGTCGCTCCGACCTCTGCGAACTTCACATACACTAGATAAGTCGCCTTGTGGTGACTTACTTTAGACGATCGCTTTCGTTGTGGCCTGACGTCGCCGTCGGCGCACACGGATTGGTTGCTGACGACTTTCTCGGGTAAGCGGCTCATGGGCTGCTACCGTATTGCACCTGCGCCTGATTTTCAAAGCCATATGTTCAGCTGAACCATCGTGAACACCATCAGAACCAGCAGGGTGAGGCCAGTCCCTTGGACTAAGCGGATGGTTAATCCATCGGAAAGGACAATACAATGGCCGAATAGTTCTGTCCTAGACAGGACAGTTTGCATCTCCCAGCAATTTCCACGATGACTCCTTGGTTAGACATTCTCAACTAGATCACCTATGGCCGCTCCGTAAAGCCATATTCTGTGATTCATGTTGCGCCTTTGTATTGGACCTGTACCGGACACAGCTCCGGTGAAAGATCGCCAGTATACCGAGCATATAGGCATAATCAGGATCTGTGATCGATGTTTTTTTTTTTTTTTTTACGATCTGCCGCAAGGCGTAGACTGTCGGTTCGTTATCATGACAGTGACTCTGAGGGTCCATTTCCATGACAAATATAACCTCGGTTGGCTTCTGATCATAAGACAGACTTTAACAGGCCAGGTAGGGTGATGCAAATTGCTTGGTAAACCACAAAAACAATCACGAAATTATACTTCCTTGGAACTACGGAGAGGATAACAGGCATGGAGAATCATATATGTTTTACCGTGCTTCTACCGCGGAAACACTAGCACGCACATTTACGAGGTTTTCCGAAACGTAGACTCGGGCTAAATATAACTTGGAAGGTTCAATGTTGCTAAGTCACATAAGCAATAACGGGTGTGCCTTCAAAATCTGTATGCACATTTTGAAATGCCTTTCTTCCGAACAGATCCTAGGCAAAATTCGTCGGCCCGCTGCGGCCAAAATGTTCTTGACCTCATTGAGATAATATGGCCGTGATTAACAACTTTTACTGATTGTAAGCATTTCCAATCCCATGTCCATAAACATGGTATTCCTTAATGGCATAATAGTCTCTCCCATGCGAGCCAATGCACCATCGGTCTGGGTGAGTTGTCCTTGAAGTAGCTCAAGGGTCATTTGATACTTCACCCGCAATCCGATGCTCGTGCATATTGTCCAGTCAGACCCGGGACAACACCTCGTCTCCAGGCCGGAAGTATACGCCATGGTGAAGCTGTAGTTCTACCGGCGGCACTCCTGTCTCATTGGCAGCCACTGCGGTGAGAATGGCCAACACCTCCAAAGGAGAAACCTCCTAGAACATCCAAGCACAGACACTTGTTACGGCCTTAGGCCCGTGACCCTGCCACGATTACGGAGAATACCGGTTCGGTGCTCTACGGGTTCGTCGGGGCCTCTGAAGTCCGACTGGTGCTGTCGACGGTCCTGCTGGTGCTGCTGAAACATCCCCATCGGAGTCGTCCCCGTCACTGGACGTGACCTCGCTGTCGTAATGCTCCGTCTGGATGCCTTACCAGGTTTTGCTACCGGTCGATAAGCATACACTAGGTCTCCTACTTCGAATTCCTTTTCATTGGCTCGTCGGTTGTACCAATCTCTCTGGTACCTTCTGGCGGTGTCCTGATTGGCAATTACTTGGGCAATCGCATCAGCCTGCCGCTCTCTCAAGATAGTAACCACATCTTCTAATTCCCCGGAATTAGGAGAGAGTTCCTCCGCCAGTGCCCTTTTCTATGGGTAATCGCAAATGTCAGCCAAACATGAGAAAGGCTGGGCTCCATTTGTTCCTAGTTTGATACGCAGAGTTTATGGCATGTGGTGAAACACCCATAAACTGATCCCAGTCTCTCTGTGATAAGAAACGATCAACACGCCCACACTAGGTGGAGAACAGCCCAAACACATATTATACCCTTGGCACTGTGGGTGCACCCACACGGCGAATACCGGTTTAACGACCGTTGTACTCCCATCAGCGTCGTCCCTGACGCAGGACGAAGCACTGCTGCTGTACTGCTCCTCCTCTACTGCCTTCAAGCAGTCGTGAGTCCACTGTCGGATTGATCCGCGTCCATCGGATCTGGACTCTCCATTCTAGCTGGAACACCTGAAATCAGTCTTGAGGCATCGCTGGCGGTGGACGAGTTCTGGTTCCAGTAACGATTCCCATGGGTTCGCCTCTCGAGACTGGTCCATGCTGTCAAGCTAAGAAATGCGGCGTAGCGTCATATTGAGGTCTAGGTACTACACAGTCAGCCCTGTCTGACGTGTCTCCGTCACGCAATGAGCAATGTTAAATGGAGGCCCCAACCACACTGGCTGCAGTCCAGATGCAGTGGGTCCGGCCGTTTTGTGCGGCCGTCGCATTACGCATTCCAAGGCTCCTGGCAGGGATTTCTCCTACACGGCGCCGTGATTTCAATGAAACCTCGGACTCCATCTCCATAAACAATTGCCCGTCCGGAGGGTGGACACAATGTCCTTAATAATGCATCCAATGCATCAGACCTATCGGACCTCCGCCCGCTCACCCTCATTTCTTCCTCACCGGGTAACACAGAACACGTTAGCTGCCTAATTCTTTGTCAAACAAATCATCATCAAAGATTCTTCAGGACCATTCTTGGTTTATCAAATTGATTACTGTCGGTCTCCCAGATGTACATGGGGCTGGGTATGTCATACTTACTGTTGTGCTGAAATCGTCTCATCCTCTCACAACACTTTGCGGGTGACTTATTCGCACTTATTCGCGCGGCATCCACCCGCCGCCGCGAACCTGAAACAACTGGTCGCCCACACGCACAACACGCACCGTGCGGCCCGGCTGGGGCCCGTTTCACCACAGGAATATATTCTGTGAAGGTGGCATATTTAGTCACTTTTGTAATACTTATGACATATTCCGTTTCACCAACCGTCGCAGATGAATATTTACCCCGTTCAAAGTACGATAGCGTGAAGCGGCATAGTATCCCGCTTTCGGAGTACTATGACGTCAGGCCTGTCATAATTATTCCATTTAATCAGCGGACTGCCGAGTTTGCAGTCGATCAGAGTATGCCAGTTTTGCTGGCATATCGCGCAATTCTTGTCGGTGTTCCAGAGGTTATATAAGTGTTGCGATTGTTTCTTTTTCGAAAAGAGTTCATTTGAAGCGTTTGGGCTCTGGAGGATGGTGCAAATATTGCAGAAGCTGCTGGAGCTGAAGCAGGTTATTAAGCATGTCATGAAAAGAAGCCACGAAGAGAACAAACCTTTTCATCTAATACTTTACCGTTCTTTTTCTAGCACTTCCGGAGCAAACTCCGTAAAAGATACTGAGCGCTTCTACTAAAAAATCGCACTAAGATTTTAAAAATTAATACAAGATTCAAACGAATATCGCTGACATCTAGTAACTTACCGCTTTGCAGGTGCTCAGGAAATCAGTTCCCTTCCCCTCTTCTCGTCGCGGAAGGCTCCCATTTTCACAGTCGTAAACAGAACTGTTTGTTTTCTGGCTTCTTTTTCGACGCTTCAGTCAGACTTAACCATAACCGTTGTAGTCGGAAGTCGGTTAGTCTTGCGCCAAGTCGCGTGTCTCATCAGTCGTCAGTCGGTTGTCCGTGGACAGCACTGACCTTGGTATGAGTTGAACGTAACCGCCGGATAAAAATAGTGCCGCACCGGCCAATCAGCGATTGCGCGTAGAGTGCATACGCGAACTACCTTCTTGAATATATTCCTAGCGCCAAGGCATACTTACGCCAATGGTGAAACGGAATAATAGTCGTGTCATAATTTGAATGGGATAATATGCCACGCGCTGATGGGATACTATTCATGTGGTGAAACGGGCCCCTGGTCGTCCGCCAGCCAATGCCGTGTAGTGAGGGGCGGGGCATAGGGAAAGTGAAAGGTGCGGCGCGGCTCGGCTCGCCCGGCTGGCTCCGGCCGCCGGCTGCGTGCGGCGCCGTGCTTATGAGGTGAGCAGTACATTGGCCTGATTTTAACTAAGTTCTTTAAGTAATGCCTAACCGCCACGGTCCGGCGAGATAAAGAGCAGAGGCAAAATGTCCGAAACTTTGGGTTCGCCGCTCGTTAAGAGCCGGTACTTAACATTTTTTTTTTTTTTGAACATGTATGCTTAGGGTATGTTTAAGAAATGCTTAAGCGAATCCCACCGCTGCCACCACTGTGGGAATACGTTTTCCTAGCATTTCCTCTGTGCTTTATCTCGTCCTCGACCGTCTGCTCCTGACCTGAGGGGTTTCCAGCCCCAGGCTTTAGACAATGTGAAGTAAGATTCAGCATAGGTATATTGTCCAGGTACCATAACCGTTCCTAACCAAGCTCTAGCGGTAACGTGCCGTTAACAATGATGCGTACAGACACTGAGGCCAGTTCTAACCGATAAGGACTACAAGAGCGTAAGTCTATTGTTCAAATACCATAACCGTTCCTAACCAGTACACTAGCGGTAGCGCGCCGTCAACGATGATGCTTAAGGCACCGACATTGAGGCCAGTTCTAACCGATAAGGACTACAAGAGCATAAGTCTATTGCTCAGATTCCATAACCGTTCCTAACTCGTGCACTACTGCATAAGTCTATTGCTCAGATACCATAACCGTTCCTAACCCGTGCACTACTGCATATTACACACTGAAGTGCATAATTTGTCTAATTTCTATGATCCATCCTACAAAGATCCATTCTGGCCCAGCCAGAACGGAGTTCCGTGGTGCTCTTACATGGTTCCAATATCAACGAGGAAGTATCCGCTCGCAGTGGTCGGTCGAGGTTCCGAGCCGTGCTCCGGTAACACCGAATGATGACTCTCGCTCCGGTAACACCGAATGATGACTGACTCCCTACTGGTGAACGGGAACTTTTATACTGCTCTGACAGTCCCTGGTTATTGTTGTGTCGTCCTTTCGCCTGCCGGCCGCTAGTTGTCCTGCTTTCGTCATGCGGCCGCGGTTAGGTCCTTTCGCCCTACCGGCCGACGCCCGCCCGGCCGCTCGTCGTCCCGCTCGAACGCAGCCGACTAGTGGCCGCCTCCCGGTCCTCGGAGAGAGTTTGTTCCACGCGGCCGCTCGTTGTCCCGCTTTCGACTTTCCCTGCCGGCCGACGCTCCGGCCGACGTTCGGGCAGCCCGACTGGTAGCCGCCTCGATCCTCGCGGAGAGGATTTGTTCCACAGATAGACCTAGAACTCGCTCGTATGTGTCTTAGGACCCACAAGGACTGGATCCAGAAATATCCCAAAGAAACTTGATTTGGACACGTATTTTGGGGACTTTGGGCTCCTTCTTTCTTTATCTTTGTTGCTGCCTTTCACGCGGTTCAGAGAAGCTTATGAACCCCTTTGATCCAACTCCGTTTTGATTCGCGCCTGATGACCCGTTAGTCATTGGCTGAATACTGCTCTGATGAAGTGCGTAGGAGCGGGGGGCCAGTGACCATAGCCCCCCACACACAGTTTTTTTTTTGAAGTCTCACAAACGCCTATCGAAAAACGTCATCCCCTGCCACACACATTTAGGATGCTCCTACGCTCCTCGAGTGTATCACCATAGTTCATGAACAGCTAGAAACGAGTCTACGCTGAGTGGTTATTAGTTTATCATTGACCACCAGGGGCGCTACCGTCGCCAGAGACATGTAAATAGTACACATATGTGACGCCAAGACATACAAAGGTTTACGTGAAGGCCCGTGGAAAAGGTCTTTCTTTGTCGTGCTTGGTCGCTATTTCCGAAGATATTGGTGTTTATAAACCCTTGGTATTGGTACAGTCTGTGAACAATCATGCTTAGTAACGTTCAGTTTGGTGATTGTGGTATGCTTTCATGACGAAATACCGGATGCAGCCTCATGCTTTACGTTTTGGCCGAAGACCGAAATTCATTCTGAGACTGAGCGATTCATCGCGAAGTACTTTCAGCGAAATTAGTGAATTCTGTATCGACAGCATGTTGAGGTGAGTAGGATGGGTGTGCAGGCAGTGATAAGTGGTAAGGTCTTAAAAAAGCTTGTGTCAGCTGCTGACACTTGGCTTGTTGCATCAACCATTCATTTTGGTCTTGTTTGCATGGTTATGAAAGGATTCAAGTATTAATCTAACTGACAGAGTTCTAAAACCAAATTAGAAATGCAGGCAAGAGACCTTTAATGCCTGGTGTTTGAGTATTGAAACTACTTCATTATATGGTGGCTTTGAAATGTCATATCTATAAACATTGTTTTCTTTCTCAAGGAACTGGAATTTTGTACTGTGTTTTATCATTGTGGCTTAGAAAAATGTGTCTATTGAGATGTGATATTATGGAATTTGGGTGCATGCCATTGATGATGAAACATGTTTTCTGTTTTGTTTCTTCTAATGAGCAGCAGATGTAGCTAACTTATTCCAAGCATTGTCATAAGAATACTATTGACATTATGCATTACAGAATGCTATTGTGGATTGTTTTCTCCTTTGAAACAGTTCATTGTTGGTTTGCACAGGTCATAAGTTCTTGACATTAAGTTAAGCTGCACAGTTCACAGATGCTTGAAACTCTAAAATACCAAATAGTTACCCTTATAACAAAACTGCTTCATGTCTGGAATTCACTGTAGGTTGTTTTGATTGACATGTGTCATGTATTGTGGCCAAATTCATTTGGTGCTGGATGCCAAGAAGAAGCAGAAAGTTAAGAGATGTAAGTATTTCAGTGGCCATGGCAAGAATAAGGATTACTATTGTTCAAAAATTTATTTCTAGTTTGGTACACAGATGCAAAAACTGCTAAAGGATGTAAAAATCCTGGGAAAAAGGTGCTGTATGATTGAGTCATGCACTGTTAAGGTGTGAGATCACATTTGTGCACATGCAGTTTGCTATCAAAATTATGTTTAGATGTAATTATTTCCATAATTGGGACAGATCTATCTATATTGGGACATATTTATTTTCATGGTTAGATGCCATTTTCTGCCCAAAATTGTGAATCTGGCCACAGTGGATTCATGTACTTACTGTTACAATTATCTTTTTTGTACAGTCATCTAATTATCTTTTTTGTACAGTCATCTTCAGCTGTTACTGAAATGTTCAGTCTTCATTTTTGATGGGATTTGGCCCTTTGGTTGTTCTTGGAAATAGTGTGCATGCCCTTTTATGTCAACTTATTGGATGGACTTCAGGCCACCTTTTAACTGGAGACCAAAACAGTATGTCAGATGTGGTGTCTATTAACCATTGGACTAAATTGTTTATAGAAGCATTGTTCCATTTTGTCACATGGTGATTGTATGACAGGTCTAAACCATATGGTGTGGTAAAAACTCACTTAAATGTACTCAGTTTTAGTAACCAGATGTAAAGGTGGATTTCTGGCTTAAGCTCTGAACCCAAAGTATGTCAGCATGTTTGGGGTAAAGTTGTTTAAAAGGGCATAACACATTCCTAATTGCATGATTTTGCTGAAGGGTAGTGTGATTATAGGGTTGGGGGTCCAGGGGGTGATGACTAGGGTGATTCATTGTGTTTTTATATGTTAGAAGTGTCCGCGGGGTTGCGTCATTTACCGCGGTGAGTCGGTCGGGGCGTTTTGGTCACAACAGTCCGTGCTGTGCTGCAGCGCCAGCCGTCTGCTCGGGACCGTGGCCGCGCTGCTGGTGCTGCCGCTGCTGGCGGCGGCGGCCGGCCCCGCCGTCTGTCCGGAGCGCTGCTCCTGCCTCGCCGAGTCGGCCACGCTCGTCTGCAGCGGCTGGCCCCTCTCCGAGCCGCTGCCGCTGGACGGCGCCGCCTTCTCACGGCTCGTCCTGCGCAACGTCAGCGGCGCCGTGCCGGACGCCTTCTTCGCCAACGCGAGCCGGCTGCGCGCGCTCGAGATCCGCGGCGCGGCCGGCCTGCGGCTGGACGGCCGCAGCCTGGCCGGCCTGCATGGCCTCCGGCGGCTGGCCGTCACGGGCGCCGACCTCACGGAGCTGGCGCCGCACGTGCTGGCTCTGCTGCCGCGGCTGGAGACGCTCGACCTGGCCGGCGGCCGGCTGGCGCGGCTGCACCGGCACCAGTTCACCTACAACACGCACCTGGCGCGGCTCAACCTGTCCGGAAACCCGCTGGCCGGCGGCGTGCACGAGCAGGCGTTCGCCGGCGCCGAGCGGCTGCGCTGGCTCGGCCTGCGCGACTGCGGCCTGCGGCGCGCGCCCGCCGCCTGGTTCGTCCACCTGCCCGCCCTGGAGACGCTTGACCTCAGCGCCAACCGGCTGTCCAGCGTGCGCGCGGCCGACACGCGCGGCTGGGCGGCGCTGCGCTCACTCAACCTGAGCGCCAACGACATCGGCCACGTCGAGCCGGGCGCGTTCAACGCGACGGCCAATCTGACGTCGCTCGATCTGTCGCGCAACTACCTGAGCCGCCTGCTCGGCACCGGCCTCACCGCCGGCCGGCTCGACCTCAGCAGCAACTCGTTCACGGTGGCGAACCGCTCGTACTTGGAGCTGCCGGAGCGGCTGCGGCAGCTGCGGCTGTCCGACTGCGCGCGCCTGACGCGGGTGGGCCGGAACCTGCTGCAGCGCTGCGCCCTGCTCGAGCGAGTCGTCATCTCCCGCAACGGGCAGCTCGCCGAGATCGAGCACACGGCCTTCAGCCACCTGGCGCGGCTGCGCCACGTCGACCTGAGCCACAACGCGCTGCGGAAGCTGCCGCGGAGCCTGGAGCCGCTGCCGCTTCAGAGCCTGGCGCTCGCCGGCAACCGGTTCGTGTGCGACTGCAGCCTGCGGTGGTACGCGCGGCGCCCGCCGGCCGAGAACCTGACCTGCCAGCTGGGCGACTCGAGCGTGCCGCTGGCCGAGGGCGTGGCGCACGTGCTGTGCACGCCCGTCTCGGTGACCGTGCACCAAACGCAGGCCTGGGCGGACTTCAACGGCTCGGCGGTGCTCGAGTGCCGCGCCGGCGGCCGGCCGACTCCGTCGCTCACCTGGATCACGCCGCGCCGCTACGTGTTCCACTGGAGCCCGGCGGGCGCGGCCGGCGGCGGCCGTCACCCGGCGCGGCACACGGCCGCGCTCGGCGGCCACCGCGAGCTCGACCACTACACCGTGCTGGAGGGCGGCCGCCTGCGCGTGGAGCGCGCCGCCGCCCGCCACCAGGGCCGCTACGTGTGCCTGGCCGAGAGCGATGCCGGAGCGGCGGCCGCCAGCGTCTTCCTGACGGTTGGCGTCAGCAGCCTGCACGACATCAAGATGATGGCCCTGCTGATGGCGCTCACCGGCTGCCTGACGGCCATCGCCTTCGCCCTCGTCGTTCGGCTCAGCCTTTATATCTTCTACAAGTGAGTGGGGCCGTCTAGGAGACGGGGTTGGCTGGCTTTGATGGTGTACGGGAGAAGGTTCTGCTGACTTCACTCTGATTGATGAGGTGAGGGATTATTTGACGCTTATGGTTCGCGCCTTACCGATGTGGGACTTATTGCGAGTGCATATGCTATTATACCACAGTTTCATCAGTGGTGATTGAACTGTTTGGCGCATTTTTTTCATTCCGTATTATTTCGTTGTGATTTTCTTATCTTCGTGGATACGTACATACGCAGTCTTAAGCGGTATTGATGCTGGGACAGGTTTGGAAGACACCCTTTGTACATTACTACTTTGCTTAAGGACCTCTGTCTCAACACGTCGACGTGACCTGCATATGCGGCGGCTGGTTCTGTTTCGCCGTGGCGTCCGCGGCGTGGATCGAACACACGGCGCTCCCCTGTCGTGCCCCGGGGCTGTTGGGCGTGGCCGGACGTGTTATGAACGCTGCGGCCTGTTTCCACGGCGGCCGCTGCGACCGGCGCGGACCGACCTTGTTCGCTGATCCGCCTTCGGGGGCTGTCTGCTGTAAAGCTCGGCGTTCGTTTTCGGGCGTCGAGGGACGGCGTAATCTGCTCGGATGTCCGTTGTGGCGTTCGACGTCTGCCGGCGGACGGCCGGGGTTCGTCTGCGTCGTGGCGCCGGTGACTCAGGCACGCGGTGGCATCAGTCACGTGTTTTGAACGGACGGGTACCGCGGAACGCCCTGTTCACACCGGGTCGGACCCTGCGGTCGGAGTTTCCCGGGCTCCAGTCAGGCACGCCGCCCGCGGCCTCCCTTGACAGTGTTAGTCAAAGTCGACGTCGCAAAATGACCCTTCCAGAGCGTCGGTGAATAACTTATTGGCGGGCCATGTGCTGAGCGGTGTCCAGGTGTCAATGACTGGACAGGGAGTTGTGCTGTACAGTCCGGGCTGTAGTTCGTGGGCTTTCTAGTTAATCACCAGAGGTAATGCTGCGTAAAAAGGAATGCGCTGGTGTTAAATATTAAGCATCGGCACGTCAAGATTGCCACTTGTTATTCGTAAAACACGAACGATGGTGTTATATTATTATGGATGTACTTTTCTGTATTTATTGGAAAATATTGATGTGTTGTTTGTGCTCCACAGAGTAACATACTGTTGACAGCCGGAAATAAAGCAGGTTTGTAATTTTGCCGCGGACCGTTCGGTGACTGAGCCCGCTCTTGCCAGGTGCGGCTGCTGCATCTGCTGCACGGACGAGCTGCCGCCGCGGGCCAAGCGGCTCAAGGCGATGATGGACTCGATGGAGCAGTGGCGGGCGCTGCAGCTGGCCAGTCTGCGCGAAAACTACAACCAGCAGGTGGCCGGCATCAAGGACAGCTGCTACCAGCAGGTGGAGCGCATCCGCGACACGTACAAGGGCCAGGCGCGCTACCTGGGCGACATGCGCGACTACGGCGCCCAGCAGATCGAGGGCTTCCGCGACCAGTACCTGGACCAGGTGAGTCCCGGCTGGACAGTATTTGGATCAGGTGAGTCCCAGCTGGACAGTACCTGGACCAGGTGAGTCCCAGCTGGACAGTACCTGGACCAGGTGAGTCCCAGCTGGACAGTACCTGGACCAGATGAGTCCCAGCTGGACAGTACCTGGACCAGGCGAGTCTCGGCTGGATAGTAGCTTGACCAGACCGCCGCCCAGGGACCGCTCTGTATTCCTGCACTGTGAATGCTGTCGCGCTGTCGATTTAGTAACGGGATTGACAGCCATCAGCGAGTCAACAAGTGAAGTTGATTTTAGTCACTCTAACACTCGTTTAAACATAGAAGCTGAAGCATGCATTGAAGCTAACACTGTGGGATGCCATGGCTTGGTATTGATCCGACACGGCGTAGACCAGTATGCCGGCCTCATTATGCGCTTGCTCTGGATCTGGTGGGTACCCTGATTGGTCAGGTTGATTAACGGACGGCGCCTGGCTGCCAGGTGCGCCGCGTCCGAGACTACTCGCTGGGCCAGATGAACCGCGTGCACGAGAACTACATCTTCCAGCGGAACCGCATCCGCAAGTTCAGCGCGCACCAGCGAGTCCGACTGCGCGAGACGTGCAAGTACCAGCAGAAGACGTTCAACAAGATCCTGGAGAACCTGCCGGACCTGTACCTGCAGAACTGCCGCACCGGCACCTGCCAGCGCACCGAGAGCATGGTGCTGCCGGGCGAGCAGTTCCGCTGCGACGCCGACGTCCAGTGGTCGGCCGAGGAGCTGGCGCAGCTGGACGACATCTGCGCGCGCGACGGCGACTCGGAGCCGGACCCGGAGTCGGAGCCGGAGCCGGAGCCGGGGCCGGGGCCGGGGCCGGGGCCGGAGCCAGAACCGGCCGGACCCGAGCTGGCCGGCGCCGAGCTGACGCGCCGCCTGCTGACACTGGCGCCGGCGCTGGAACTGGCGCTGGAGCAGGAGCGGCAGCGGCAGCAGGAGCAGGATCGGCAGCAGGGGCAGGAGCAGGAGCAGGAGCAATCGGAGGAGGCCAGCCGCCGCCCGGAGCCGGCGGCGCCGCTGGCGATCCGTCTGGAGCCGGCGCCGGCCGAGGCGGCGGAGGCGGCCGCCGACGCCTGCCAGGTGCAGGTGCTGGTGCTGGAGACGGACGGTGACGCCGCCGAGCCGCCGCCGCAGGCCGAGAGCGCGTGCTGAGCGGCGCCGCCGCCCGACATTCCCCAGGTGCCCTCATACCGTGATATTATTTTGTAGCCGGCAGGAGCCGCCGCGCGCCGGGCGAGGCGCCCGCGCCGCAGGCGTGTAGTCGCGCGTGCTGTGCCCCCGAGAGCCACCTCCCGCCGACGCCGGCCGCCGTCAGAGATCTGTGCGAGCTCGAGTGCGGCGCCTCCCCAGCAGTCTGGCTCTCCTTGGGTTGTTATTGAGATCGGAACGTTCGAGAATCGAAGATCGGGCCCTCTTCGAGACGCGTCCCCGAGGAGAGCGGCGCCGCAGGCGTACTGTGCTGGAGGCTGGCTCGGCTTCGTAGGGTGAAGTCATAGGCACTGTTTAATTGTTGAACATTTTATCTCCGAGTATAATTTAATTCCAACTAATGATTGTAGGTTTCGTAGGACAAGGAGAGGTCGTAGGATTTTGGCGCTTGCAAAACCTACGAGCGCCTAGCAGCTAATGGAATGAATTTATCGTCGGCTCAACGTCAGTCTCAGCTAGCCTTATGTTTGCTGGCGTGGCGCGGAGCCATTATCTTGTCCCCGTGTGCTGTCACGAGTGTGATGACTGAATACACGTGAAAAACACTGTCAGGCTTTTCGCGATTGACGGTTCGAAGGAAATGTCGCGAGCTCTGAATCAGCACGAGCTGTCCAGGCCAACGCGTGCGATGTTAGTCATCGGGAACTGATGCAGTGGTGGTGAAGTTCTAGCAACTGATATGAAAGTTTGCTGTGCCTCGCGGATTTGGCTTAAAAATACATTCCACTTGCAGTGCTTCATTTTCACCTGACGTGACAAACAAGCCAGATCACACTGCGGTGAGGCGAGAAGTCATGTTTGATGTCCGCCGTACCGGGCGGCTCCGAATCTGCTGACGAAGATACAGGGTATGCTGCGTGCACGATCGGAACGGACGACGCGACACACCATCAACGTGCGCTGCTTTCTTACTTCCCAGTTCCAAGGAACTGCAGCAAATGGCTGGCGAGTTCCTCTGGTGTTTTTCCACACCGGGCTGGCGATCAGTTCTGGAGTTGCCCGATTCGGTGCGCTACTGTCAGCTGGTTTCATTAGACGAGTGGCTGGAAATGAATGGCCGAACAGTGTCTCAAGTGGTCAAGAAACTGTTTGGTGTGCTACCTACCGCGAGCCAGAACCACTATCACTACATAACCCCACCTTCGACGCGTAAAGGCACCGCACTTCTTCAGTAGCGTCACGGCAGTTTTGCTACCCAAGTCTCACTTTATATGGATGAACGCTTTCAGTTTTTACTTCCGGGCTGACCGACATAGGACGCGCATGTGCCGCGCCAACAAGCCCAGTCAGAGCCCATGCCCACGTAAGCCCATCAAGCCCACCCATAACCCATCTTGGGTCCACATGGCCATGTTTGCTGGGCTCGCACACAACGCTCACCACAGTTTCGAAGCACTCACTGCATAGAGCATACCCGCAACTCATTGGCGGCTGGTTGAATCCATACAAGTACTTTCGTTACCCGGTAGCGTCAGGTAGCCATCACCTGGAATTAGGAGAATTTTCTAGCTTGAAACCTAGCATTATATTACTTTTGTTATATCCTTGTTACAATCTTAGCATTTTATGGACAAAAAATAGAATTTTTAGCATAAAATACCGCTGTAGGAATACAAAATTCAAATCCAGTGATAATTTGTCGCAGTTTTATTAAACATCATCTTGAGCGCAGTACCAGGCAGCCAGTACGTGCTCAGGAAACGAGTTGGCGCTGTAGTATTTTGTCTTGGCATTATTAGCGATGGTTGGCAAGGAGGCGCGAGAGGAGACCAGGCAGGAAAGACAGAAATTATCAGTACCCAAACACAGTGCTAAGCATTGGTTTACCACAGAAACAGCGTTAAGCATTGTTAATGTAGCCGGGCGAAGAAGACTGATCGGATTTTTTCATAAATAAATGACTCGTTTTTCCATTCCTGACTGATGTTTGCGTCGAACTGCTACCCGGGTCCACGCATTCCAGACCCATATTGCTACTTGTTATGGTAGGCGAGTGGACAACTTTCTTGACCTCTCGTCTCAAGGACCCACACGAACCGTGCATAAATAATACTGACGATTGCAATGTGGGTTGTACAACGTCACAGTTTTACCTTCGTAAGGTGCCATCCGTGTGTTTATGTCGTAGTAACGTAGTCATTCTTCTAATCATATCGCCGATTCCTTTCTTTTGCATTCATGCACACCGTAGTTCACCGTATGCATTGTTTTCTCTGTACAAGCCTAGCGGTCAGTTGCAAAGTTGCTACAGTACACTAGATGCTTAGTGAAGGCCTCTTCCATTTGGCGAGGGTATCTCCGGCAGTTGCTATTCGGGGAAATCATTCATTACACCTGCTTTCGACAGCATACTCACATATCCTTAGACAGCGGACGATGAGGGCATGATATTAAATTCGTTGCACCGTTTCCGTTGGTTTCCTTTGCAAAGAATGCAGCTTCATGCTGTGTGATCGATGTATACACCTTGTCAAACCATGAATGATCATAAATACTTGTGGTGATCTGATGGTTATGCCTTTGCTTCCTTAATCAATGGACTTTGCTTTCTGTTTCTTGCTCTCCACAAATGCTCCAGCCCTGACAAGGAAAAAACACGGCGGCTCTCAAGAGGTCATGGTAAGTTGCGCTGCGCCTGGCGATGCCCTCATGCCAATCCACGCCAAAAAGCGAAATTCTGCAAACTATTCGAGACACATGCAAGCGCTTTAATCAAACGTTTTCTGCCGAACAAAGCGGCGATTATGCGCCAGCATTCACCGCATCACCGCAGCGTGGCCCGAGGCCTGAACCGGCGCTCTGTGCCGCCAGCACGTAGACAGGCGCCGGCTGACCTGCAGTCGGGAAGACGCACTCGCGCAGCCAATTCCGCCCCGCCGTCACGCCGTCACGCCGTCACGCCCGCCCCGTCACGATGTGCCGGTGCCTCGGCGGCGGCGGCGGCCGGATCACACGCCGTCGACCAGCCGGATGCGCTCGCTCTGGCTCAGGTAGGAGTACCAGTAGAGGACGTTCACGGCCAGGTAGACGGCCGGGAACAGGACGCGGCTGCCGCGGTCGATCCGCGAGACCGAGTTGAACTGGGTCGCCATGGTGCCCGGGTCGAGCGAGCGGCGGGACGGCCGCCGGCGGCGCTGCGGGCGCGCGCTCGGCCGCCGCCGCCGGCCGCTGGGCGGCAGCACCGTCGCCGAGCGGCGGCCAGGGGGCGCTCGGGTCGGCCGGCCAGGGGGCGCTCGGGTCGGCCGGCCAGGTGGAGAGAGCTCGATGAAAGCTGCTGAGCCGCGCGGCTGCGGCTGGAGCGAACCGGACCGGGAGCTGCTCAGACCGGGGTACAGTGGACCCTGAGGGGTACAGGGTCGTCAGTGTACTGGAACCAGGAGCTGTTCAGACCGGGGTACAGTGGACCCTGAGGGGTACAGGACCGTCAGTGTACCGAGACCGGGAGCTGCTCAGACCAGGGTACAGCGGACCCTGAGGAGTGCAGGGCCGTCAGTGTACTGGGACCGGGAGCTGCTCAGGCAGGGTACAGTGAACCCTGAGGAGTGCAGGGCCGTCAGTGTACTGGGACCGGGAGCTGCTCAGGCAGGGTACAGTGGACCCTGAGGAGTGCAGGGCCGTCAGTGTACTGGGACCGGGAGCTGCTCAGGCAGGGTACAGTGGACGTTGATGGATGCAGGACCGTCAGTGTACCGGGACCGGGAGCTGCTCAGGCCGGGTTACAGAGGACCCTGAGGGATACAGTGGACCCTGAGAGGAGCGGTGCAAATCACAACACGTGACGTGGACAGGACCAAAAACTGCTCGAGCAGAGGTAAGGCAGGCTTTAAGAGTTTGCCATTAAAAGAAACAGGGTGGCTGAGCATACCCTCTGAGTCAGACTGGAACATACAAGAGGATGAAATGAGCTTTGAGGAGAACACAGACCGTTACAGGACATCAATCAGGGTCGCGAGGACCTGTTGGTCCCAACGCGATACAACCTCTGAATCCATTTTTCACCGAGCTTTGATCTTCAGCGCTTCAAACCGGGACCGATTCGTTTGAGTAAACAACCAGATTGGAGCAGTCCAGTTGCAAAATACCGGCAGTAAGAAACTGAAAGGAAAGGCGCTCTCCAGGTCAATATACATTAATCTGTTCTACAAAGCAGCAGGTTATTCTAGCGATTGAAGAGTCTGGCCACTCGTGATCACTACCTGGTCTCGATCTTCAGCTGTATCGTCCTCGGACTCCGACTGACTGGAGTCCTCGGAGTCCGATTCCGAGTCCGGCTGCGGGAAGTACACCTCCCCGTACCCGTACTTGGTGAAGAAATGCACGAAAGCGAACTGCAACGGACGGGTGTCTTGGAACGACAGACGAGTTTACAACAGCAGACGTAAGAGCAGGCAACACCGTCCCACGGTTACAACCAGTTGGAACTGGCGACAGGAACTCGGCACAACAACAAGCCAAGGCCCGGGGAATAAAGGCTCTGACTAGGTGCTCAAGACCTTGCTTTTGCAGTTTATTTAATCTTGTGTGTTTAAATGGATACCTTTAGGATCAGGATCCATGCTTAGCCGAGCCCATTAATCAAACTGACCGAGCTCGCCAAGCATGGGTGTAGAGTTGGGACAAGTTTTGGTAAGGGAAAACTTCGTCGTACTCCAAAATGAGACAATGATATCTTATTTATAGACTCCTACTTTATACAACAAGAAAACACATGAATGAGTCAAAATATTGGTATGAAACTACGTACCAATAATTTCCTTTGGCCTGGAAAGCTTCATACCAACTGTTTACAAAGTTACACCCCTGTACCCAAGTGTTTCCAAATACGGAGTAATTTTTCCCAGGCATCGGGTCAAAATGCGCTGCAGGGTCTTTATCGTCCCGTGTGACTTCATGTCGTGGCTGCCTGTTTGTAAGAGTCGACCATCGATGTCAACTATGCGCCTCCCCCGCGCCTGGGGTAAATGTTCTTTTTTCCCAGAGGGGCATCAGACTTGTCTGGTATTTATTTTCAAACGGCAACCATATGCATTACCTTCTTGGAAAAGTTTCTGATACAATGGAGAGGTCTTTACGATCCAGGTCCTTGGAACCTCTAAACCGACAACCGTAAAACATTTTATTTTGAGTTTTTCGTATATAAATAAATAAAAAATCTAGCCAAAAATGTGTACTCACATGTAAGGGTCAACTCTCCCAAACTCAGGGAACAACGATCGCCCTCATTCCCACAGTCCGATATGTAGGAACACATGATTGTCAAAGGTAACAACACCAGAAAGATCAGGCACCCTTGAGATGGTCACCTCATCTCACGAGTCACCTTGAAAGCATACCTGCATTATGCTGGCAAATATAAACCCGTAAGATATCCAGAGAAACAGGTCCAATGCAGTGGAGTATGGCACCTTCGGCAGGTCAGTTCTTGCCTCCAATCCCAGAAAGGTCATGGTGAGTACCGTGGTTACTCCTGAGAAGTGTCAGAATGCATGAGATGCAAGCACGGTTCGTCGAAACAAAATCACGACAGCTTCGATGTTCGCTCTTCGCCATTAGCCGGTCAGAGGGTTTCTCATTCTTGTCTCCGACGCTTCATCGGCTTACGACATTTCCGCTGGTCAAGACGAAGAGAACATGAATGTTGGCACACATGACGTGTGCGCCGGTTTACTGGCCCGTTTCTCATATTGCGGACGCACACACATGTCGAAGCCCTTTTACCATGGCCCCGTGTCCCGGGATCCACCTTGGACTCCGAGAAGGAATCCAAGGTGGACTCCTTCCCGGAGTCCACCTTCATCGTGCTCACGATGGCGGCGGACTCTCGTTCAGCCGATCCGTCCAGAATCCCCCCGCCCCCCCCCCCGTAGCCGGCGCCAAGTCAGCCCACCAGGTGCAGCCCGAAGGACCGCGTCACCCAAAGGCCGGCCAGGCCACGTACCGAGAGAGATGCGATCTGCGGTGGCCTCCCTGTTCAGCCAGAACGACACCCAGGAGAGCACCACGAGCAGCACGCTCGGCCCGTACACCTGGATCATGAAGTTGCCCATGTGCCGGCGCAGGTGGAACGTGGCCCACAGCATCGAGAAGTTGCCTGCCGACGTCGGAGCCGGTTGAGGGAGCTGCCGCTGCTAACTACGGCGACGCAAGCCAGCGCTCGTCGCAGATGGCTGAAGGAGGTAATCTTGTTGGCGGTCAGCGATGGGGAATTGGGAAAATTGGAAGGAGGAGAGGAGAGGTTTTATGGATACGGTCAGGACACATGCGACGAAGTCAGGGGCAGGCATAGGACACGAAATAAAACCTGATTCGGTGGGTTGGCAGGAAAATAAGAAAGCGTACGTCTCCTAATTGTGTTATTCAGGATGGTCTTATCAATTCCTGATCAGTATATATATATATATATATATATATATATATATATATATATATGTATATATATATATATATATATATATACATACATCCAGAAGATTCATTTCGAAAAACGCTGGCGCCATGACATTCAAACGTAATGCGATCGTGAAATTAGCGAACATGTAGTCGAGGCATCGCCTGCCGGCGGCAGTCGACTGTCTGCGACTCACTTTTGAACCCGAATTCATTACAAATGGCTAACGTAAACAAACGTCAGCTGAACACGGGTCCTGGTCATCTTATGTCTTGGATCATGGATTCAGGCCGGTGTTACAGATTTCAACTCATTAGGTTCCGTGTTACCAGGGTGATTTACCGTATGCCTTATTGGTGACCGGATTCAAGGGCCTGATTTAATTTCTCTCGCAAGGAAAAGATTGGCCACTTGATCCATTTAAACACTCATTCGGAACGGTTCGTTTATCTGATCTCTACTCGTCCCGAATCCCTGTGCAGCAATTGTTCCCATCTAGCTGACCGAGTAAACATTCTCGAGAACGAAATCAACTGCCGAACGATCAGGGCTGGAACAAGGGACAGATGGGCCAGCAGAAGCCTGCCCGGGACCGAGAAATTTCCGGATGAACGTGCCCCGGGCGGGACTGGGCCCGTCACAGAAGCAGCAGTGCACAGGCGCTAAAAGGTAAGGCGTGACATACACAAGTTGACCTATGTTTCGGCTGATGCGTTGGTGCAAGCTGGTGCAGCCACGCGCACACTATGTGACCAAACTGCACCAGACCGGCATACTAGTCGGTAGAATGTCACAGCTGCACTGCCACGTGCGTCCTCCAAAGTTTTTTTCGGTGGTGTGACACTTCACTGTTACCTCATATTCGATTGGGCAATGGACCATGTTGAAATAATGAATAAACAAAAACATGAAAGCGACTGTGAGCCGTATATTAATTTTACATTCTTGTAAACAGTAATGTAAAATGCGGTTAAACTCGTTGCCCGTGCGCTTACCCCTATGTCCCCGATCTGCCTGTTGTCCTACCGGCGTTCGAATCAAATCGAACTGGGAGAGCTTCATGTCTTGTGAGATCTCTACTTCCTTCCTTTTTTGGTTCCACTGATACGTCACGTCTTTTTCGGTGTACCCGACTGAAAAATTGCAAATAATGGCCGTAAAACTCCTATATCCCACGCTGCAAAGGTCACTGAACATCATTATAACTAAAGCAAGGCATCACAGGCAAAACACTCATGGTCTCAAGGTTGAAAGTGCATTTAGGGTGAACGACGGTCAGAGACAGTGGGAAATATTGGTTGCTCAAAAAACTTCGTAGCTCCACTCTGAGCACAGGCTGTGCCTCCTTGCACAGCCGCCACTAGTACCCGCACGCGGACCAAGAGAACAAGCCATCAGCCCGGAAGGCGCGGTACTCACAGCTGCCGAACCGCAGGGGACACCGCTGCGTATCCATCGGGAAGTCATGCAGGTTCATTGGGCAGTTGGCCTGAATCGTCATCCTGGAACGGATCAGAGGCCGGTCAGCGGCGCCGTCCGTCGAGATCCGCCCTGCTCCCCGACGTCACCGCGCTGGGGCCCGATCGGCGCGGCCATCCCGCCAGAGCCTCGTTAGGCACACCACTGTCCGGCGCGCAGAGGTCACCACACGGGCCGCGCGGTGTATGCAGGAGTGACAGGCGTGCCATCAACGGCTGTGTGTTCCAGGATCGTGGTCGACCCCCCGTGGGCGACGCCCCGTCAGTGATCCGAACACGACGTTGTCAGCGGCGGTGATAACAATGGGACCCCGTGTTCGTTGTACACGTGGACCTTTGTCCACCTTACGCCACAGGCCTGCGAGTAGCGCACGTTCTGCACGCAGGGTGGATTTGCATGTTCGCATTCATGCAATAACCCTGGTCGGGTGGTAGGTTATGTGGACCATACGATGCTTGGTAGCCAGAAACACAAGCCCAGTGTATGGTCTGAAGGCTTAATGTTTGTCAATTGTCTGTCTAAATGCCGGTATCCACACGAGTAAATATCAACTGAAACTATATCAAATTCCATATTATGGGCACGCCATGCAGCAGCGATGGGCTCGTGAGTACTCACCACTACGTAAACGATACAAGTCCGTTACTGCCGACGCTGCAGTTTGCAGGCCTAAGGTGACCCCGTGCGACCCCCGCTGACCCAATCTTAGGGCACGCTCTATCCTGCGGCCTGGCAGGATTCACCTGGAAGAGTAGAGCACGCGCCCTGTCCGGTACAGCCGGACGAACTTGTTGGGCGTGGTGATCTTGTGCAGCAGGCTGCGGCGGCCGTTGAAGAAGAAGGTGTCCGGTTTCCAGATGCGCTCGAGCGTGGAGACGCTCAGACTGAGCACGTCCAGGCCGAGGCCGGAGAACGCCAGCCGACGGTCCACCCACGACTGACGGAAGTAGCAGTTCATCGAGTATGTCTGCAACAAAGGCGCAGAGTGTGGCCCTTCTGTGGCGGAGACAGGTCACAGAGTACGGCAGCAACAGAGGCGCAGAGTGTGGCCCCACTGTGGCGGAGACAGGTCACAGAGTACGGTTGTGACGGAGACACAGAGTGTCTGTGTCTGTGGCCACCGACGACTGTGGCCGAGACAGGCCAGAGTACGTCGGTGACGGAGACGCAGAGCGTAGCTCCATTGTGGCGGAGACAGGCCACGGAGTACGTCTAGATCCGAGGCCGGTCACCAAGTGCATTCGCGGCAGAAATGACGCTATGAAAGGGGAATAGTAAAATGTAGTGCGTCTGCAGCGCTGTCTTCGCATACAAGCATTGTCCCTGCTCCGATGCGGGACATGACGTACTACATCGATAGCACACGACACTTGAGCACACAAAAACTTGAAACTAAATTGGGTTTCTAATCTGGGCGCGAGACGTCTGAAACAGATAAACTTTTCCATAAAAAGGTGACATGACTAAGTGTGTCCAGATAAACTTGGCCTATCGCGGTTGCCTGCAACACAGCTGACTAGGTCATGGAGCAGGTTCTCAGTGTATCGGATTCTAAGAAAACCGCGTTTTGTTGGAAGTTTGCCGTAAGAAAGTAGCTCTGTTTCTGGCGGCAGTGCACCTCTGACAGCAATGGTTCGAGTTGCTCCTTTTTACCCACAGAAAGAGTTTGAGATGAAACAGCCACAATTACGCTGACAAACGGCGACAGTTAGGCCGAAATCGAGAAGCGGCCACCATGCAAACGTCCACGACGGTGTTATCGCACGAGCTGGACCTTCTCACTTCCAGAATTCCGTTAAATTGGCCAACGTTCTCCCGTAAATAGTTACCATTTTGATATTGCGGCAGGCCAAAACAGGCACTCTAAGGCTCATCTCATAAGGCAGTTACGATGTTCCGAAAGTAATTGGCTATTCCTTTGTAATGATAGTTATATCGTGGTACGATGCCCAATGACACTTTCTCCTTTGTCGGTTTCCCATATAGCCATCGGTTTGTAATACAATACACAATACGTCGTCTCCGAAGCTGCCACGCGGACGTAAGTGCGCAGGCGCACCATCCCCAGATGAACTTGTTAACATTCGCCAGGCCGAGGAATGGGGTTATGAGAGTCCCCCCTGCGCGTTACCTATGCGTTATTAGTCACAGCCCTTGAGATTCAGGCCGTTTCTCGGTCTCATGCAGTCGGCTATGAGAATACATATATAGGGCGTAAATTGACTTACATATTATCTAAAACTAAAAATGAGACCAGTTTCGAGCTCTACTCGTCACAAGCTTTCCAACGGTGTGCTCATTTTTATCGTGCGACCAACCGTTCGTGGGTTAGAGGAGGGCAGCCAACTGCCCCCCCTCCCCAGTCGCCCATGTTCGAAACGGACCGACGGTCGTGCGTGGGTTAATATCATAGCTGCAGACTTAACAGGCGTGCCAGACACACTTGCAGCATATTTCAGGTAATACACACAGACTTATACATTCAGCAAAAAACGGCAGTTCTCTCCCGTCCAAAAAGAGGATTTATGCCTTGATTTCCCGCGTTCCTACAAATGGTCAAATTTGGCCTCAAGTGTCATTTTCTGCGCCACATTGGTAAATCAGGCTTTATAATTATTTTTAAGCCCCCTTCAAGCCACGTAGAAGCCTTGGTTATAACGATGTCTGTCAAAGATGTTAACAGGGCAATGTGACTTAAGATGACCTCTGACGGCCTTAATATTGACTTAATTCGAAAAATCTAAGAACTTCCTTCTCGTTTCACCAAGGGCTTTCCAAGGGCGTTTTTACCTTTTCTGTGGGATTCCTAGTTCTCGAGATCCGGGGGCGGATGTCTTCATGAACCCACCCGGCCCGGCGAGAGTGAATTCGGAGGCCGGCCCGGCGAAGGTTAAATCTCTTCTGGTGCGCGGGAAAGCTTTAAAACCCCCAAATGTCGGAGAGGCATCGTTAATTTCACAATTTTATGTTTCTGCAGCCCGTTCACTTTTATTTTTCAACAAACGACTGTTAAACGCTCTACTGCGGTGTCATATTCTGGATGTTAATTCCTCTCAGCTTGCGAGCTTTAGACGACACTGGATGATGCACGCTTTGAAGGGCCCCAATTTCTTCCCCTTTATGACGTTTAAATTCATCAAAATATCATGTGGCTGCCCAAAGCTACGCTTGAATGGCTTTCTGTTCATTGCTCAAAGGAATCGTCGTCCGTAAAGAACCAACACCGCACTGCTTCCGATGAGCGCGCGATGCCACCGCCGGCGGGGATCGGGAAAATCGCGTGAGGCTGAGAGCCAGGAATTCCGGCCGGAAGGCCTGTGGTGCCAGCGAGTCGGCCGCCGGATCGGGGGATGGCGTGTTCGGCGCAGGCTGTACGTCCCATGTTCGGAGAGGGGGTGAGAGACATCGTTGATCACGAGGGATGTCACGTGGCTTGCTGTCCTTCACTGAAAATTGGTGCTACGGTTTGAATTATTAATATACTTTCGAAAGGCGTTGCTGTTGTATTTCACCTCGCTACCTTACGCAATGTATAATTAAACCCCTGAAGATAACTAACGAGCTAGACACGTGTAGGACTAAGGGACTGTCATCACTATATTACGGGTTACCGGTCGCCTCCTGCAATGTGCAACTTTCTTATCGGTCTTAGCCGCAGCTCAAAAGTACCTCGGACGACAGTACGGCGCATGGCGATCCCCCTCGCTGTACTCAATCAGGCAAAGTCACCAGCCTATCGCCATAAGCATCTCGAGGCAATATGCCTTCTCCTCGTCCACCGCCACGGATCAGCTGACGGCCACTGGCTCAAAGCCGGCAGAGTAGGGTCGTCCAACTCTCGAGATTAGGAGCACCGCTCCCTCCCTCTGCCGTGAGGCAGAGGGGAGGAGGGCAGCGCCGCGCCCAGCAGGACAGCGACCTCCAGTCGCACCTGAACCCTATCTTCGCGACCCATTGGTTACCGGCCAGCCGCCGCTGTCTGTCGGACCGCCGAATTTCTGCTCGCCCGTGACAGGTCGGCAATGGCGCCAGCTGCCCGGAAGTGAGGGATCGGGAGGACAGCGGGGACCGTCGTTTCCGGTCAGCTAGGTTTGCCCAGGACTCGGTCCTGCGCCGAATCCTGGGCAAACCTAACAGATCGGCAACGATGGTCCTCCCGATCCTGGCTCTGATTCCGTTTTGAATGATCAGGGGCGTCGCCAGAATTTCTTCAGGGGGGAGGGCAGGACAGACTTATCTCACCTTAAAGCTGATAACTTCTCAGGCTTCGGCCGCTTTATTTTTGACCCCCGGAAATTGCTATGTATTTTAATTTGCAGTGGGTGCGAAATTTTAAATTTTCGGTCCCTTGCCCACTTGGCTAAGTCCATGGCTCTGACTCATTTTTGATCCGAGTGCAGCTACACGGAAATCTGGAGCCGAGTCAACACAAGACTGGTGCATTTCCAGTCACCCCCCCCCCCCGCCCCCCTTAAAAAAGTAGCTGTTGAACATCCGGAAGTTTGAAAAAGGAGGCGATAAACATCAAGCAGACACACCACAAAACGCAGTTTTTACTGGTACGACCGAAAACGTTGGCGCTACATTACGGGTTCCGAGCGATATCTGATTGACTCGCCTCACTCACCAAAGTCGCGCTACTGACGCTTCCCGTATTGGCCGCAGTTCAGCCGCTTCGTTTCGTGCCGTGACAGCTCGTAAGACCAGTGCAGCCAGCGCAAATCGTCCGCAATTGTGTCGGTCTTTAAACTGAGCCCACCGTCAGTCGGCTGACTGACCGGCGCTGTTCGAGCTCGACCGCACCCGCCGGGCGTCCGGCATGTATCGGGACCGCCGATCGGGCGCCAATCGATCACCGTCAGATGCGGCCGCCAAACGCTTCCGCTCGTCCGTCCGAGACTTATGCCCGGAGCCGGCGGACGGTCCGGGTCGTTCTCTGGCCGCCACCTGCGACCCCAGACCGCTCACGAGGGTTCTCTGTCCGCCACCTCCGACCCCAGACCGTTCACGAGGGCTCTCTGGCCGCCACCTCCGACCCCAGACCGCTCTACTGGCCGCCACCTGCGACCCCAGACCGCTCACGAGGGTTCTCTGTCCGCCACCTCCGACCCCAGACCGTTCACGAGGGCTCTCTGACCGCCACCTCCGACCCCAGGCCGCTCACGAGGGCTCTCTGGCCGCCACCTCCGACCCCAGACCGCTCACGAGGGTTCTCTGGCCGCCACCTCCGACCCCAGGCCGCTCAGGAGGCGCCGCTGGGACGCCCGGCTGGCGTCCGGTCACCTCGATCTGTTCCGGACCGTGGTGCCGTTCGTTACAGGCCGGAAATGGACAAGATTTGGCGGAGATGGACAAGGTTTGGCGTGTGCTTTTTTGCCAGCGCGCTGACGCGCCGCAATCTCGTCAGAGACAGATATCGGATGATGAGACAGCGGACAGGGGTAATATGATGCGGTAAGAATGGCGTCCTCGAGAAGGTCGCAGGCGTCCTGCAGCTGCGATCGAAATGGGGATGCCATTAGACATTGTTTAAGACTACAGAACTGGTGTTCGTTACACATGGGAATGATATCCAGTGCATCAGTGCAAATTTTATTATGCAAATCAGCTGCAAATCTTATCAATATTTCAGGAAAAAGAGGAAAGTATTAACGGAAAACTCTCGAGTCTGTTCAGCCCCTCCCCAACTCCATGATTGCAATGAGCTTGCTACTGAACTGTTCTCGACAAGTTTGCTTTATTGACTGCCTATATTAAAACAGTGTCAACCTGTTCACTATAGCCGGGGCTGGGTCATGAGAGCCTGTCTGATTTTTTTTTTACAGAAAAAAAACGTAGAGGTGCAGAGGCATGAAATTTGCGTTGCCTTTTTAATGCATTCTTTTTACACCTTGTGGCGGTTTTCAAGCAATGGGTCTTTTCATTTCACTGATTTAAGATGGGTTAAATTATGTGTTCAAAATAAATAAAAAGGCGTCCTAAGAAATTAAGTGGCATAAACATTTCAGAAAATGTGACAATGAACATGATGCTTGTCACGCTGGCAGAACATGGTAGATGCAACGATTTTACTACGACGAATTTTTTGAAACGTCGAGGCCATTTAACTTAGGTGCGCAAACTAATGGTTAAAAAAGTCAGCAAAGAAATGTAAATGAGATGGGCATAATACGAAAAGGCAGGTAACCAAACGTGACGAGTCTCGGCTTCCGCCAGTACCCTCTGCCCATCATTTTAGCAATGTTCCCGTGCTTAAGGCTGGCCAAACCAACCGTGCAGTGCATAAAGACAAACAAATCATAAGAATAAATGCAGAAAGTGCATTAGCACTGGGGCGCAGGGATTTGAAACATGGTAAAACCGATCAAGACAATAAGTAATCACACATCTGCCTCGTTCCTCTCGCCATGGCCAGGCCGAAGTCTGAAGGTGACCTTGAATATCGGGTCCACTACGTTGGCCGTCTAGCTGTTATTTGAATCGGCACAGCGAGAAGGGATCAACATTTGACCAGCCGCGGAAAGTCACACGATGATGCTCTGCGAAGCAGTGGCCTGATGTGTTTGATAACAATGCTGGAGCGTTAGACTATCCTGGGTGAGATAGAAGTCGATGATAACTCACCAGGTCCGTCTCGGAGATGGGGCCCATGCTCTTCAGCTGGATGTCAACCTCGACCACAGTGGGCGGCCCTGGAACAGACCAGTCGTTGGTCGGCCGCGCTGGTCACCCCGTACCTAAAGCCCAGCACGGTTGCTGCATTTGAGGCAGAGACCCTGCGGTGTGCTGCGTCAAAATCAGCATAGTAGCGCTTTCGTGCGTGTTCTCACCGAAAGGGATTTTTTTCAGTTTCGGTGATTTGGAAATAAGAAATTTGATTCTCGACGCCAAAACTGCATTATCAGTTTTGATTTGCAATGTTTAGTTTTTCATTGTTTGCTGAGAAAACGTGTGAACAGCATCCTTTTTCAGAGGCTGGAGTTCTCCTCAAAATATTGAGATTATGCACGCCATTTTAAACCCACTCCTTTCCATGGAACAATATTGGAGCATTGCTATTTTCCATAAAGCTGTATGTACAAATGTATCTTTAGTTATCAAATTTCCATCAATGTCATTTTCGATACAATGAAACATCTGTGGATGCAGTCTACGGAGCCATACTCATTACCGATTATGAATGTCAGGCTCTGTAACTTTAAATAACCTAGTTATGCCAGAGAGAAGAGGGAAAGAATGTAGGGAGGGAAGAATGGACAAAAAAATGTTCTGGGGAAATAAAATGACAAAGAATGGCGGCAATAAAAAGGTGAGAAAATGTATGGAAAGAGAGTACAGACAAACGCGGACGGACAGTGATGGAGAGACTCTGCGAGCTCCCGCAGCCGGATGATGATTCGGTGGACACTGGGGAGCGGCCAGGTGAGTATGGGGGGGGGAGGGAGACCGATGGCTGCCGATAACGCCATCAGCTGACGGATGGCGGCAGCGACACTGTCCGTCCGGCCGGCCGCCAGGCCATCTCCGGCAGCAGCGGCCAGCGGCGGCCCGGTACAACATTGCCCGCTGTTCAGCCACGGCACGAGATGGAGAGAGGGCTCAGGAGAGGGCGGGAAAAGAGGACGGGACGGAAGGGGATATACGAGAGAGAGAGACAGAGAGAGAGATTCGTGATGCACTGTTGCTCAATACTACAACTGCGTTAAACTGCACCTGATTGCAGCAAACTGCACATATCTTTTGTGCGAGTCCGCCTTACCGCAGATTAAAGAGACAAAGTACATAAGCAGTTTCCAAAACAATGAATGAAGTTAAAAGACTGGCGACGAAGGATATATGTGGTTTGTAAAATGTTGCATCAGATCGGGCTATACTAATTTTAAAAAAAACGACATGTTTTCTTCACTTCTGTTCTTCAGTGTGGATCGGACCATGACCAGATTATTAAAGAAGACTGTCCATGTTTGAAACAGGTACACGATATGCATATATATATATATATATATATATATATATATATATATATATATACATAGTGTACCTGTGTATAAGTATAAATGCATATCTGTATATATATATATATATATATATAGAGGTATTGTGTACATGGAATATATATGGTACTAAGCCAGCAGCGATATATATATATACGGATATTATTTATATATATATAAATAATATATATATATATTACTTCTGTTTGTTTCCTGGGTAATTGTTTATACTTCATTTTAAAATTCAGACTCGGAAACGCACCGCTTAAGGACAAATTCAAACACAGTTTTCCTGGTGGTGGGGGGGTTAGAGGGCTTTAATGTATGCACATTTTTCATATATTTAATGCACATGCTATGCATCGTCGCAGTTTCATTCACAGATGATGATCAACTGCAACCACAAATACGGTGGCATAGGTCCCAGGCTTGGCTCACCTTGAAGCGACCGTTTGATGGATGTCGATTTTCCTTTTTAATTGCCCCATGCGTGAATAGAGGCGTGAATAGAGGCGTGCCCAAATGTCGTGGCCATAGTCACAGAGACCGTAAACTATCGGCAGGTCGTTGCCATCGCAACCTTTGCGATGCAGCCTCGTGGGGAAAAATGAGTCACGTGCTCTCAAAGATCGGTTTGCACTGGAATAACAGTGCGACGGACTACCATCAGCAGCTTGCAGAACCTGGTCAACGCATGTACGCTGATCTGTAAAGGCTTCCTGTGGTGAAGTGGACGGTAAAGTGATGGAGACGAAAAAACGACTGTCGTGCTATTCGTTCATCTTTCGCCCCCATGTGACATCTGAAACCAGTAGGTTGAATGTGTTAATGCTTAACAGAACGTTATTATTCAATTTTATGCATTAAACTCTAAATGGAAATATCAGCTAATGATACATTTGGGATCAATGTGTCCAACAACTTCCAACCCTGATTTAATTTAATTAAGTCGCCTTCTCGCGGTGACGTACCCAGGGTTTCGCCCAGGAGAGGGTAAAAGCAGTTCAAGGGCCCTGTTTGCAGCCCTGAGGGCGTATTTTCGGATTTGGGGTCCTGTTTGGGCTCCAAGGTCTTACTTAGATGTACCAGGAACCCAAAGAGTTAGCTAAGTATCTGCTTTGGACACTTAACCCTATTCCCGGCAGGAGGGACTGAATCCGCCCTCCATTGGGTTTTTTGTTTGCTAATTCCAGGCTTTTTAACGCAGCTTCACAAAACTTGGTGACTTTTCCTAGCTATTCTTTCTACGCACTGTAACAAAATTTCACAATTCTACTTTGCTCAGGAGCGGAGCCAGACAACGTTTTTGGGAGGCACCTCAGGCCATTTTTGGCCATGTTGAGGGTAAAATGAAAATGTCTGCCAAAAACGGAGTTTTTAAGATAAAACTTAAACCTTTATATGGATGTATAGTTAAATAGTTGCGCAATGTGCGCACAAAATTTTGTTTATCTGAGGCCACTTTGCAAGGTCAGGTCAAGGTCAAAAGTCAAAATTTGTTTTTTTGCAATAAATTCGACGCTGTTTTTTCGAATGCCAAACCCGAAATATATATGACGTAGAAGGGTGCCCTCTAATTGTGTACCAGGTTTCAGCTTGATATCAGGTCGGGTCACGGAACTATGATCTAAAATGTCACTGCGCATACCCTATATCGCAATAGCCATAAAATGAAATTTTTGAAATAGAGTGAATTCAAACGATTGAAAACGTTTACAGACAATATCAAATGCACACGAGATAATTCCAGGTGACCCCAAGGTCACTAAGGGTCATTTAAGGTGAAAGGTAACAAGTTGATCTGAGAAACGTGTGATCATGACAGTTCCCCCTTTTTCATGTCCCTGGCACCGCCTATGCTAACATTATACAAACATTGTAATGCGATTTTTACTTCTTTAGCATAGCATGACTAGCACAAGCCAAAAAAGTGTTTTTACCTTTTTTGTTCATTCAGTTGTTAGAAAACTAATCCTCCTATTTTTGAAACCCTGTGAACGCCCATGAATTTTCTCAAAATTTCAGATTTGTGTACCCATGGTAAAAGCCTTATTCATAATCTCTCGATTCATGCCAGTTTCATTGAAATCGGTCAGTAAACAAGGGAGTTATAAGAAGTCCAAAAGTACCCCCCATTTTCACATTTTTGCCCCCTGTATCCACACATTTTGAAATTTCTAAAATTTCTTTTTATAAAAATGTAGTTCACGTCACGGCAAATCGATTGCCGTTTGTTGCGATGAAATCGGACGAGTAGTTCTCGAGATCTCGTGGGGCCGAATCCGGCCCCCCTGCCGGGAATCGACCATACCGTCTAGCCCTCCGGGAATAGGGTTAAGGGGTCCTGTGGATGACTGAAGCTGCCAAAAACGTTTTGTGTCTGGGGTTTGGCAAATTTAAAAAGCATCTACAATTATTGCAATGTGCATATTTTCTTTCACTATAATCATGCATAAAGAATAGCACCAATTCAATCCCTTTAGGCCTGATACATTTTAGTAAATGTGGTATGGACTAATGGTACTCTAAAGAGCCTGGTACTCTGGAAGAGCTTCGAATCTTGTTATCTGTCTATAAATCACTTTGCTATTTGGTTGTTTGGTCTGAACTTTTCATCCCATTCTCACATTCCTTTGTCTCAGCATTTCTGTTTAACTGTGACAGGGTGTCATGGGTGCTTAAATTGAGATTGTGACTCATGTAGCGTAAGGCCTCAATTTTGAAAATGATAGTTATGGTCTTCGTCAGCCAGTTCCAAAACCAGTGTGACATTTGGCCTTACTAGCTTAATTTATGACTTCACGACAGGAAGTCATAAGTGGCTGATATTAAATTGCGTTGACTGGTTTAAACCACTAGACGGCTTAAATTAATTTAGACCAGCCAGTTTAAACCGTGGTTTTAACCGGTTTAGACCAGGCGCTGATTGAGATCTGCCAACCCTGATTAGCTCGGGACCCAAGTGGGTTAGGACAGGGCGAGCCCAGTGTGCCAAAATACTGCGGACAGTACCCAGTAGCCTTTAGAATCCTGGAAACTATTGGAGGCAGTGCTCCCAGTGGTGGACACGCTCATGGTGCCAGTCGCTTCGCTCGTAACTGAAAGTGAGCTTAACGTTCCGATTAGTCGGTAGTCGTTATCTGCATCAGTATCATTTGTCCTGGATGCGTCATGCGTCACAAGGACGTTGGGAAGGTGTTATTCAGCTTAGTCACCGAGATACGGGTGCGCCCCCTCCCCACCCTTCCCGTCGGATCGAATGGCGAGGGTTAATGTATCGCCGACACCAAGTCCTCGGGCTCTCTAGTCGTCGCTCGGCCGAGTACCGCGACCTCACTCGTGCGGTAGCTCGATAATGCAGAGCGGCACCCGTGGAGACATTAGCCGGCGCATTTCGGAATCTTTGTTTGGCGTCACTTGCAATGTGACACCCATGGACAGGAAAAAGGAAGCTGGCCAAAGATTGTCCCAGTTCAGTTGTCACTGGCTCAGTTGTCACTAGTTCAGCTTTCCCTGGTTTTGTTGTCCTTGGTTCTGTTGTCCCTGGTCCAGCTGTCACCGGTTCAGTTCTCACTAGTTCAATGTTTTCTCACTAGTTCAATTGTTACTGGCTCAGTTGCCCTGGTTCAGTTGTTGTTGGCTGAGTTGTCACTGGCTCAATTGTTAGTGGTTCTGTTGTCCCTGGTCCAGTCCGCACTGTTTCATTTGTCACGGGTTCAGTTGCTACCGATTCACTAGTTTCTCGTCCAGATGTCATGGGTTCAGTTGTGGTCAATCGTCATGGAACCCGTCGTGACAGGCCACTGTTGTTTCTTAACGGTGTTGTGTGACGAGGCGTGTGCTGTTTTGTTTATTTTCCTTTCATTGAGAGGGGCCTTGGTGCGTATTGCAATGGTGGTAACCATTTTCAGCCCATCTCACCTTGAGCAAGTAGGATGCCGGCTAGTATAACAGTCCACGGCAGTCTGGACCTGCTCCGCCTCCGCTACCCTGTTGCTAAGGAGACGCCTGAATCATCAGCATGCCAGACGCAACGCTGTTCATCCCATCGTAGTATTGGGGAAGTATTGCGACTTCGAAAATGTGAGGAACGAACAGCCCCAGATTAAGAAAAAGGAAACGGAAACCAGCCGAGACGCCAAAGGCCTCGTCAGTGGATGCATAAGGTTTGCATTTTGGTCCCCGCTCAGCTCAGGTGGAGCCGGGTGGCGATGCATGGCGCAACATTTTATATCCGCATATTAATGCGGATAACTCAGGTGAGAGCAGAGCCTCATCGTCTCTTTCAGAGTCATGTCATGGGATAGGAAGGTTGTGCCCTGTGCGCTAGGATGAGGGGAGTAAAGGCAGCAGTATATTCAATAAATGAACTAAATAGACTATCGTTTTTCTTCCCAGTTCATAGGAAAACCAATGCCTTAGCATTGTTGTCCGACCTATAACTGCATGATATCTGCGCCTGATTCAGTGTTAAGCTATAGTGCTTAGTTCCGGCCAGTAAGAGCCTATACATTAATCTGCCGTACATGCAACAGCAATGGAAAACTTGACGTCCTGGTTCACCCGCCATTTGTTATGGAAGCCAGCTCTTCATTCGAAAATGAAAGCCTATTCACAGGTTGAGGTGATCCCATTCCGCAGTCATGTGCCCCGTGAACATACTGGACTCACCTCGTCGAAGCGGAATCGTTATCTTTCTGAGGGACGTAATAAGTATCGTTAGTCGTGCGTATTTACGCAGCGACGCTTGGCAAATGTCAACACGTAAGATCGGTTGATGATCGCGCACAAATATTGGACGGATTATGTTAGGACATACGGATTTGGCAGTTGCGTATATAGATATCCTTAGATGCTGATGCTGGGATGTTGATGGTCTGATCAGTAATTTTTTCTATAGTGCTATACCGGTCTAAAATAACTATGTCCGACCACGCCTTTTATGCCTTTGGGCTGAAACAGCCGATTCTACCATATGTGGATTTAACATCGTTCTTCATTGCGCATGTACCGTATCTACCGGAGATCCGTTCTTCATCGGCGTTCACTGAAAGCTAGCACTGAGGAAACTGTTACTTCATAAGCAGTGGTACGTGTTTCCACCCAGCAGGGCCGGATCCAGGAAATAATTTTGGAAAGGGCACATCCATTTTTAGGGGTCTCCGGGCAGCAAAAGGGCCTCCACGATCAGGAGGTATACCTACAGTAGATCTGGCCACAGAACTGGGGGTAAGCTTTATCTGGCTGGATAAAACCTGCCCTGTGTAGTGTGCGTTTCTCGATAAATTTAGTTATTTTGAGGAATGTCTTGAAGTGAAAGCACCTTCTATCCATTGGCATTCCTACCGCAAAACATACCTTTCAGGCCAGGTCAACAAGGGTCCCTTTGCTCTAGATAGACGGTCCCCTGATGATGTTCTGAGCCTGGCGAGCCGCAAACCGGAATAATCCGAGCCGGATTCTGCTCGCAGCGCGAAGAGGCTGCTTCGTCTTAGCCCGTGCCCCTGGGCTAAACGTGGCAGGGATGTAGTTCTCGCTTCCCCCTCGTGTGGCAGCGGTTCTCTTACAACCACCGACTTTTCTGGTGTCTGTTGAGTATCGAGAAAAACGGGTATACCGCACCTAGCACCGGGCATCTCCTCTTCCTAGCAATCCGTGCTGAGGGGGCTTCCCGGATTTGGGACGGGTACATGCACTAAGCGCTCCTCCCATGGGTAAATGCACGATTTTCTCACGGGGAAAGGGACACAGTTCAGATTGCCCCGCCGGGAATCAGGTTTAGCGCGCGAAAGATGCGCTAAACCGGTCGTTTTTGCAATAATTTTGACGATAGGGAGTTCAAGCCTTCCTTCCAAATACCCTACTGGCTCATCTCCTAGACGCATCGCGGTCGTCCAGCGCAGGTCGTCGAACACCTTCGCCGCTCAGATTTAAACAGAATCCGCACCATGAATTATCTTGAACACTGATTGCATTGAATCCAATCACTCAACCCCTTGTCCAGCAAGTGTTAAAGGAGTGGAATATGCCATTGCCTGGTAAGTCAGATTGCTTAAGTAAAGATTTATTTACGGCTCTGGGCCAAAATGGCAGTTTTCCTTCGTGTCAGGCTAAACAAGGCGAAGGCTGACGTACTAGTTACTCGGTCAAAAATGACAGTTTGGACTTGCCTGCCTTAATTAGAAGTCGTTTATCAATGTTAGCATAAGCGGGAAAAACGACTATGTATGGTATGGAAATATTTGTTTTGTTTGCAGCGACGGATATCTGCAGAGTGTTATCCATTCGTTGACTGAAAAGATGTTTTCTAAAGGTAGCTTTTATCAGGGACGGTTACCACGTCTAATCTCAAGACGGTATAACAAACGGTGGGCGATGAAACCACCAGGCTTGATTTTACTATTACCATTTTTATTTTGCGTCAGGACGCGCGGCGGCTGGGGCGGGCTTCCGCTCAGTAGACCCGTTCTCGAGGACGGCGCCTGGCACGTGCATTAGTATTCCGCCATCACAAAATACTTCCAGGACTGTAGCGCGCACATCTGCCAATTTATGTGCCGTTCTCCATTTATTGCGGGCAGTTTTATGGCTCAGTGATGGACACGTTCCGGAGTAAAACCACCACGGCTGGAAACATAGCCAAACTGGATATAAAGCGGAACTGGGCTGAGTTATCTGGCATCTGGCATCTGGCATCTGGCAGATAACGTGCAAAGTCGAATTCGATTAAGAATCTGTCATTTGTCCATGCCAAGATAACAAGATTTCTAAGGAAGCAGACGTAATCAATAGCAAATCGTCTATATCTGGGGACTATGAAATCCTGTGCAGCGTTAAATACTTCTGTTGGCGCCGTGAAAAGTTTAAAATCCTGCTCGACTGAACATTGTCAGCAGGCATCAGCGTTCTGCTCTCAGGCTTATTTTAGGGCCACAAATGATGGCTGGGTTGGGGACTGTTAATGACAAAAAGCATCTCCATCGTCACTTACCGCCAAAGTCTGGCCTCAGACTGTTGTCATAGCCCCGCAAGAGGCTGTCCAGGAGTTCAGAAACGTGCTCCTGATTGTTCTGTTGTGTGCTGGAGCAGCTGAAAGTGGAAAAGACCCGAAAACAGGGCGAGTTATCGCAAATACGAGCACACGTGCGGACACGTGTCACACATGCGTACGAGTCAGAAAGTTTGAAGATAATTGCCTAGTGCAGCATTTCACAGACTTTTTTGGCAAAAAAAAACTCACAGAGTGAGTAGCCGAGTCCTTCGCGGTTTTTGTGCCACTTATGCCGGGCCACATTTTGCTGAATCCTTGTGCCCATTGTCGAGTCCTTGCGTCCCCAATGATGAGCCCTCCGTCCATTCTAACGAGTCCGAAGTCCCTCCCGCCGCGTCCATGTATCACTCCAACTGGGTCCCAGTGTCAGTGCTGCCGAGTCCCTGTGTTCTGCTGAATCCTTGCGTTCTTGCGGTGATGGATGGACTGAGGCGGCCCCTAGTGCCGCGAATCGTTCTCCGATTTCGGCGTTAATTGTGATGGGGCACCAGCGCCAATACCCACGCTGGGTCGTGACTGGCTACGATTAACTATCCATTCTCATGTGGTGGCGGGAAGGGCATGACAGTGTTTGATTGTTTATGGCTGGTATTAAAGATGAAAGACTCAGTAAGGATGGTTCGTATTCGCCCGAAATAGCTTCGTGTGGTTCGTGCCCTTACTGTGCTGTGTACAGGTACCAGTGCGCGCATGAGACAGCAGGCTAGTGTCTCCGACACAGTTCCAGCAAATCCCCTTATTTAACCCGCGTTATTTAATCAAATCCACACACATGGTTAAGTTATACGACAGAAACTTAGCATTTATCTTTATATCTGACCATCACAATAGCCTTACCTGGTGGAAAACTGGACACCAATGAAAACCATGATGATGACAGAGAGGCTGGTGAATCTGCAAGGCAAAAACACTACGATAGGACTTCAGTCTTTTCACTCTTCCCTTCTGTCGCTCTGCCCTTCCTTCCATTCCTCTTCCTCCCTCTTTTTCCCTTTTTCGCCCCCTCTGTGTTCCGCCACCTCCTTCTCTCCCTCACCTCTCTATCTCTTCATAACCAAACGATAAATGTCAGATCGTATTCGCATTTAATGACGACACTACGTTCAATGGCGGTGGATAGAAGATGACATGGACTCAGATGCTAAGTGGTGGCCATGGAAACACGGGTATCCATTTGTTTTCTTTCGCGGTGACCATGCCCCTCCCCCGATGTGGACCTCGGCCCCTCTTAAGCCAATTCCCCCTGTTTTCCTGTATTAGCAAGGGAAATAGTCAGTAATAACGAAAATAATGACCATAATAGAAACTGATAGGAGAAAAGCACAGAATGCGGCATCAAATGACCCAAAACATTTAAAAAAGTAGTGACGGAACTGAGGTCAAGTAGGCGCTGTGTTAAGTGCGTCGTCGTCTGTAAGGCCTGGTGGGGACATTGCCCTATCAATGTTTTTTTCCTTTAGCAAAAAACCTTAAATCATAGATATTCGAAAAAAGTCGATAGACTCAAAACAACTAAAAATCGGGAATTTCATACAATAGGACGCTGGCACTCATATAGTTTTTGTTTGACAAACGATACAAAATAGAGCCGGCCAAAATAAAGTGGGCTAAGTCCGTTGGGACATCCGCATTTGAAGGAGGACAGGTTGTCGGGTCCTGGATCTCCCCCCCATACAAAACGACACCCTTGCATGTATCGTATAGTACGATATAATATCCATCATACGTCTTTATCGTATCCTCTTAGGTCAGTCAACGGGAGACTTCTTGCTCAATAGGTGCCAGACTTCATGAGCATCAAAAGCTGCACACCGTTCCAAGACTGATTGTCCTCTTCCGGAAGAATACACTCCCCGTACCCTTGCCCTGCTCTGGAGGAGGGCCAATTGGCCGAAGCAAGACAGGCCGGGGTCAATACACCAATCTGGCTGATCGCGTTAGCGCTCACGGCTGGCGGGCCGGCGGTCACGGCCCTCCGTCCCGTAATCGAGTCCGCCCAAATTAGGCGCCGTCTGAGCGGATTGAGCGCGCGCTGTCTCTCCTGACAACATTGTCCTCCCGGATGGGATCGGCTGAATCCGACTGTCGTTTTCCCGCTCGCTGCCGCGCGGCATAATGGCCTCCGCGGCTTTGTTTTTCGCGAGGCCGCAAAACCTGAGCACAGGTCCAAGACAATCAAATGGAATGGTGTTGACACGCGTCTTTTCGCGTTCTCGAAAATACATTTCTAGATGTTCAGTTCTTGAAGAAGATATGCTAATTACAATGTACAATGAGAATACTGAGCACAGTACCAGGAACGATTTCCTGTAGGATATTAGATTGTTGATGGACTTGGGAGCGCATACAGGAAAAACTGTATTTGTGATTTATTTTCTTGAATGGGGAATAGGAAGATGTTAACTAGTTCCTGTGACTTTAACAGTCGGAGCTTTCCATAAGTCACAACAAATTATTATGTGGTAATAATTATGTAATAATAACAAACGATTACGTACAACTTGTACTGAAGTTCATCGTTAAGGAGAAGCTCGGCAGACGGCCATTGTGAGTTTTCAGGCGATTACCAAGGTATTTAATAAACTCTGCGATCTGACGTTCGGACAAAAAATTAGGGCTGCCGGGCAGAGTGGTGGCTCTAAGTCGGGCACAAAAATAAAGTTAACTTCGGGAGCTTTGACGATCCTGTGAATTGGAAAAGATTAATGAAATGGGCAAAATCTCAAAAGGACCTAGAACCTAAAAGACTAATGCAACAGAAGAAGAAAAAAGAGAAAAATATCTGGATAAACTTGTGCTAGTCAAGGGGTAAAATTAATCGCCGACGACATGTTCTAAGAATCCATCCTAACAGGTCAGGAGCCTTCGACGCCACGGTGTCCAAAACCAGGCGGCAACGACAGATAAAGAAGTCTACCTGTGAGGGAACCGAACGCACGAGGTCTCCCTAAATCTAAGGGACCCGACGCAAAAGGGATCCAGCAGCAGGGCTTTTATCGTTTCAGGATCATGGCTGGAGACCCTGACGGGAATGGGAAGGTTTAGACTCCCATGTTCAGATACTTAAAATTAGGACTATGACAATGACTTGAAAGAAACTGCCCGAAATCCTACTTAGACCCCATCCCATCCCAACAATTTTTCGGGAATCTCTACCCATGGTCATGGCGGTTTACGTCGGAATGTATCGTAGTATTTAGGTTCCCAGTGCCCCTGGGGGCCTGAAAGCTGCAAGGCATTTGAGTTCTCGGAGCGTGGAGCCAACACTAATGGATCCGAACCCCCCTCCCCCTCCTCCTAAAGTCAAAAGTTACTTTTTGCGTCTGCGGCATTGGCGCAGAAATAATGACCCAGAACCTATGGACCCCTGACGCATGGGAGCCCCTGACCTATGTGAAGCAGCGGCTTTAAACACCATTGTTGTGTGAAGCTCATCCCAGTAAGTACGATGCCTTGTACAAGCGGAGCTGAAAGTCATTAAGCAGTGTGCATTGTGCTGTTCAGTCCGTTAATGTCCAAACTTAATAACGAAATTCGAATAACTCATGGCCTTTATGGTCGTCTGCGGAAATTCTGAGACGTCACAGTTCAGCTAACAGTAAAGCCTTAACCGCGTGTTGGCAGAATCTCCGGCTCCTCAGAATCTTGCAGAAGCCACACAGAGAACGATTTTTTACCCTCCTGCTTACTGGACGCTTGGCATTCATGGTTTCAGACTTCTTTATCTGGTCCCTGGTTGCTACGAATGAGGCATAAGGAATGAAGATGCCACAAATGCAAAGCTGCTGATGTTCTTAACGTAGTTCCCTTGCCAGCAGACACTTTCTGCTAATCATTGTAATCACTGCTACCTTGGAAACCTTGCTCTTCAGTATCTCACCCTGTGAGTCAAACCTGAAGCTTATGTAAATAATTTTAGCGTCTGTTACTTCAGTTTCCCTGTTGACGGCAGCGGGAGAACCACTGGTGATGCAGTTTGCAATCTACAATTGAAGTTAACGTTGGAAATATGCATGGACCGGCATTTCTTCAAGCAATGGAACGTCTCTTTTTATGTGGATCAGTTCCTCTGTCCAGCGCAGTGTCTTTAACATGCGTTGATTGGACAAACCGTCATTTTGATTTTCACATGCTTTGTTTGGTTATCTGCGCATGAATTTAAAGCGTTAACCTGCTTCAGAATATTTTTATATAACCCACGAATTTATGTTTCGCTGAAAATGAACACAGATTACGTCCCAAAAAATTTTACGGAATCATTTACGATTTCATTGATCTAAGCGTCCGATTGTTTGTGGTACGCTATACGCCAGTAGCCTACTCAGATACCGGGCTACTCATACCACGACACTGTCTACAAAAATATAAATTAAGAAACATAAAAGTTAGCAAGTTTAAATAAAAACAGTACGTAGTACATTACGTTGTCCACATATGCTTGCATGACACGAAAAAAACATACATGTTCCGTTCGTTCGCAGATTGCATTTATATGCTACATTTCACTAGACAGGTTGCGCCATGTTTGGTCACTTAGGGTGTAAATATCCTGACAGCCATACAATTTACTTCAAGATGTTGTAAGAAAGCAGTGCACCTCTTACTGGTTACAAATTTCTGAAACTATATGCTGTGTCATTTACATTAGCCAGCAAACTACAGTGGCCACTCACGCGCATCCCATGCTGTTGTTGCTGGCTGGTCAGTTCACCGACTTCCAACCGACTTTCGCGGACTTTCACCGACTTCAACGTTCACGCACTTCGGGCTATGAAAACCCGAGTCCACGACCGTTGGAAAGTGCCTCTGGAGCTGACAGTGGCCTTTAGCAAACTCTTCAGTACCGCCAGGCGGTGGTGGCCGTGCACCTGACCTGACGGTTGCGGCAGACGGTCGGGGTGTGAGCGGTCCAGCTGTCCGTCTGGCACCACTGGGGGCACCGTCCGCCGCTCAGCAGCACCCGGGCCACACCGGCCAGTCAGGGATGACCCGGGGAACAGCTTCCGCAGCGCCGCAGCCTGCGACAATGCGACCCGGCGGCACGGGCCAGCCGACAACGCTGCCAACCGACGGTCCGCAGGCGACAGTGGCGGCGCCTCCACTGACCGGGGACTGTCCCATGACCCGCAGCCGACAGCAGCGACGTCTCCACTGGCCGGGGACTATAACCTGCAGTTGACAGTGGCGGCGCCTGCACTGGCCGGGCGAAGGACCGGGGACTGTCCTATAACCTGCAGGCGACAGCAGCGACGTCTCCACTGGCCGGGGACCTGCAGTCGACAGTGGCGGCGCCCCACTGGCCGGGGACTGCCCCATGACCTGCAGTCGACGGTGGCGGCGCCCTCTGGAAGGCTCGAACTTGTGGAGCTCCATGTTCGCATTGCTTCTCAGCTAGCGCTTCAGCTCTTGACACATCAGGCGGACGTCTCGGAGATCTCTGAGAGTGAAACTGGAGGACTGAGGGAGAGAGCAAGAAAAAGAAAGGAGAGGGAGTGACACAGAGAGAAAGGGAGACGAAGGGGTAGAGGGGAGAAGAGAGAAAGCCCAGGCGTTAATATGTCTGGGCCCGGAAAAGGAGCGGACAGATTAGCCTCAGTGCTCACGGGACATAAAATTAGCGAATGGGCGGACAACGAGAACGGTGTGCAAAACTTGCTGGTCCCATCTGCAGAATGTTTTGGAGGTCCGACATTGGACGATAAGTGTGCTCCTGCTCAGTAATAACCGAGGGTGGTTGATGACGGCGGTAAAGAAAACAACCCGCATAATCATCACCGTACGTATGTATGACATGCGTGGCTTTGCTTTTCTTGATATACTCGCCCATTTATCATGAGACACATGAGCGCAAAATTTCTGTTTTGCTTTTTGCCCGTCCAAATGGTTAATTAAGTGTTCAACGGGATCAATCCACGGGACAACCAGCATGACACATCTGCACAAAGGACGTCCAAGTTTTGATGCGTATATTCCTGGTCAAAGGTGTCTCTTTGTCGCCAGGTCCCAACAAACGCACTTGCTCCCTCGCTTCTTTTTTGGAAACGTATAAGAACGATAGAACTCCAGGGAACCATGGCATCACATAACAGTAGATCGGCCTGATAGGAACAGGAACTGTTTGAGAACATGCTGTTTTGCGAGCCAGTTCATCTCGCTACGCTTTCGGATTGCCCTAGTCATGTCTCCCTCGACCCCCCCCCCCATGGCAGAGGAATTTGTCTTGAAATCCCCATATCAAAGAATCAAAAAATAATAATAATATCAAAAGATATATATTATAATGAAATCAGAATTAAACAGTTCAAATACGTAATAAAGTCTTCTCCCTGATCATTGTAAGACATGGGTCCGTTCCGGAGTTCGCCGAGGTCCCAAAATGACGACCTAGCCCAGCTCTGGCCCCCTGACGTGAAGTCCAGGTCCCACCTAGACGCTATCAATTTAATATATGTGAAGACCTGGTCTAGCCCTAGGTCTTACGGTGTCAAAGCAGGCATGCAGAAAATGTGAAGGGTGGCAACTGGAAGTCCAGGCCAAACAATGACTTAAAGTTCCAGTCAATTAAAGCTCCAATCAGTTTTCACTTCCGGCACAACTTAGTTACTCATGTCCCGAAACTCAGCGTTCGATATAACATTTTTGGGAGGAACTGGGCCCAGGTCCGGCCCGAGCCCCAAGATTTGGGGTTTAGCCTGCCCCAGCTCTACCCAGGCCCTAGGGCCCTAAGCCCAAAGGGTTGGCTCGGCGGCGAACACCAGTCCGCTCTCGGGCAGGCCTGTATCAGCCAGTGCTCGTTCGGGACCGGTATAAAGTTGCCAGAGGTGCTCCACATTCAACACCATGAGACACATAAGCGGCACGCGTGCAGCGCAAACAGACGACACGGCGTCGTCAAACTCGCGTCGGACAGACATCGGCCACTAAAAATTCGGCCTTGTAAGTCAAAGAACACAGCGATGATGGTTCAAGCAAACCATGTCACGCGCTGCTCCACGGACGCCGGAGCGAAAGCGCAGATCGAGATCCTCAGTAATCGTTCGCGCATCATGAGAATCCATCGCAGCCGACCGCCGCGCCCAGTTACCGCGGCAGAATCTATGTACCCGCGTCCGAACTGGAATGATCAAATGAATCACCACGTGGCGGCCGATCACCGCGTGGATGAATGCCCAGTCCTATCTCGGACGCGGTCGGGGCCTTTCGCTGCAATTTGTCCACCGAGACGGCCGCAGCGGCGTGGTCAGGCCCGTGCCGACATCCCAGGGGCTCACTGGCCAAAGCGGAGGAGGGCGAGTACTCCTCGCTGAATCTATCCACGATTCCGAACGTCAACATGGAGTGAGAGTACACGTCAACAGGGGCCCTCGACGACTTCATCCCATCTTAGTTATATGCATTTCCTATGTTAGCGACCCGTCACTATGAATCCACACACACACACACACACATACACATATATATATATATATATATATATATATATGTATATAATATTTACAGTTCCCTACCAGGGCTTCCACCATCGCTTTCACCGATTTTTCCGGGGAAGGGTGGGATGTAACGGTGCTGAAGAACTTTTGATTCTCGGAAAATACGCCAGTTATGGTGAAAAGGGCTCAGAAACATACTGTTTCATGTGTTTTTCAATGTTAATTTAACGTCGTCAAAACAAATACAATATAATTCGACAGTCAGCCATACTTGTATTGAGACTGCAACGGCATGGAAAACAAAGCGGCGTCCAGTTCCGTAGCGATGACGAACGACGAAAATTCATCTCCCGACGCAGACAGACAGCACTGTACAGCTGTACTGTACTGTACTGTACTGTACTGTGTAGTACTGCGCTCACTCGCATCACTGGCCGCGTCCCACCGGCGCTTCAGAAGCCTTCAGGTGTCGGTTGCAGGACTACTAGTTTCAGTATGGAGGGCAAATGTGGGATCGCTAAGCCAGCCAACGATCGATTCTGAGGACAGGCACTGTCTAGTAAAAGGCAACATGGCTGGAAATCCTGAGGATTTGGGAGAGTTTAAACCTATTTTCGAGAGATCTTAGCATTTCGCTTAAAATGATGCCTGAGGGAAACGAGTGGATCCTATTCGGACCCCTCCCCGTTCGATAATTTTCGTAAATCCCCAGCGAAGTAAAACAAAACCTTTCGAGAAGATCGCAACATGGGATGTCGCCTTATCCTATCCAGATCCTGGGTCTATTTTGGTCGGAAGCTCCTTGAGCCACCCGTACAGCGATTCTGGTAATGGTACGTCCCAGAGAGCCATTGCCCTCAGCGATAGCCGTTAACAGAAATGAGGAAATGCTTGTACATGTATAATCAAAACAGCAAATTGTCTTGGGTGAACATCAAAATTACAAGCCTCTCAAAAAGGAAGTGGAATTGCCAAAGTAATACGTGTGATACGAGCAATAGCAACAGCAATCTGCAGTTCGCCCCACAGCCATGTTTGTGACTGCACGAAGGCTGTTACATTTAGTGTCTGTGGAGGCTGTTTTACAGAATCAACGATCAAAACCACATAACATCGCAGGAGTCAAACGACGTCAAGGGCACCAGGCAGACCGTCCAGAACAGCACAACGTTGGCCTCAAACCCAGCCTCATGTCTCCTGCTCACTGCAAACCATTACGTCCAAGTCTGTTAAGTTCCCTTGCGTCGCGCTAATGTGCACCCATGAGTCATGTGCGCAATCCATTCTTAGCTGATCGAAGAAGCGTTATGGGGAATTCGGCGTAAGTACGTATGAGGGAGGCATTGGCAAATAGTAAAACACGTGTTTTGTCCACGGCATCCCATGGGGAATACCGTGACTCATGAAGGGCAGAAGCTGGGCTCAGTCCTAAAGCGTGATCATAGGCAAGCTAGCTGTTAATAGTTGTCGATGTTGAACGTTATCCTACTTAACGGTTAGTTAAACAATGTTTTAGGGTCGAAAATTACTCAGATGGCATAGCTGTGTCCAGAATCTTCGCCCAGAAATGTTTTTATCTTACCGATTGAGACCCACTTTAGGAGTTTGCCACGGTGCATCCTCGGGTGCCCGTATGCAAAGTGAATATAAATGCACACTTTAAGGTTAAGAAAAGTGGTGAAAATAATCTCCCGTCCTTGTTTCTACGCCCGGGGCCGCATGCTATCAGACACCGAAGAGAAACCCGAGCGATGCTGTTGTAACACGTAGTTCCATCCCTTCTTGTTTGTTTTGTTATCTACATTATCTCTGTTCTATAAACTGTGTTTTAGTCTTGCGTAATAGACAGGTGCAATCGCACAGTTTGGCGGACAGGTACAATCTGACAATCCCTTGTCTCCTTGTCCCTTGCTTGTTCGTCTAAATCCGCCGATGTTGAAGGATGCTTCCCATTTCATGCTTTGTTTTCTTATAACCTTTTCAAAAGAAAGAAAAAATCCAGGGGCATTACATCGTATTTTGGCCAACAGATTTTTGCCTGGTCGACGTGGCTAGGCATAACTGACATCAAGGCGATTTTTATGCACGGCTTGTACTATAACGTGGATTTCCTGTCCTTATGGTTCTTCTCCTTTCTGGTCCTCCTTTCATTCTAACACGGTCCTAAAAAAGTGTATGAGGCAAGGAATAAATATCTGAAATATCGGTATCGAAAACATATCAACTCGTCATAAGGTAATCTGTAGTTATTTTATCTCCATCCAACTTGCATAGGATTCAGAATGCAAAGAAGTGCGTTTGTTCAAAGCCTTCAACATGCAAAACGTCACGGCAATGGCCTTATGGAGAGGCCATGGGGAGGTACGGAAGCATTTTTGGTCAATTATTTCCGGTTAATCTTCGTTTATCCGGGGGAGTGGTTTTTTCAGTTTTTTTAGACATAGCGCAAATTCAAGGAAAGCTAGAAACGTCAAATTTCTAATTGCAGTTCGTACATAATTTTTACATCTTGAGATAGCATTTCAAAATTAGGTCATGTCAGGCCACTGAACTTCTTAAACTCTGGGTCAGGTATGTCAAAAAGTGTTTTAGCCTGTGCCGGTGATTATCAAAAAGAGATACTGCTAAACGGAAAACACTGTTGTAGTCCCAAATCCATTTTTTGCAAAATGCATGTACCCATTTTTGCGGAACGTCGTTTGACCAGATCTCAGGCGGACCGTACAGAGATGCTGTATCTCGTGTTTTTCCCGAAATTATGTATATATATATATATATATATATATATATATATATTGTGTTGATGACCAAGCGAATTTAACATGCCTACAGGAGATGGTCCGAGAATTGCTTGAGCTGGAGAGGGGGCAAGTTTTTAACTTTGCAAATAACGGAGTTTTATTTCACATTCGCAAGACATACCATTTCACCTTGGTCAAAACATTCTGCGCTGCCAGTGCATGCGGAAACAAAGGAAGGTTTTCTAGCCGTAAAAAAGAGTCTGTATGGAGAAAGCACCATCCCGGATATTACCTCCAGTCCGCCAATGAGCACCGCTGCGATCCCATAATGAGAGACGGGAAGGGTGAGTGCTCTCCTTACGCCAACCAGCAAGAACCACGAAGTATGTCCAGTTGCTGACTAGTGTTCAAGCAGACACAGTGGAAATGTTTGGCAATGCGGATCAACGAGTGTTCTCTCATCGCGCTGGCACAAACTGTTGCTCTTGAAGGTGAAGGTCTCGTCATGCGCTTCACTCTTCGTCCCAGCACTCTGAGTCAGAGTCAGAGTCCGACTCGGAGCCGACGACACCTCGATGGCAACGCGTCGCGCCATGATCGGCGCCACGTCATGCAGGGGCCGCGCCTGTACACGCTCCCGCTCCTCCACCATCCCCACCTTACGGAGCGTGATGCCATCTCTGATGGTTTGGAGCAGGTCGCTGCGAATGTCGGAAACAGCCGACGCCTTGGCGGCGGGCGAGACGGCCGGTCCCACATGGGGCACGGACACCGGGTCCCCACTGACAACTGCATTTCGTTTCGGTTCAGGTGCCGCTTTGGACGTGGCGTTTGGTGGCCCACCTCGAGGGCTTGGTGCCGGCGGCGGCGGTGGAGGCGGTCGCGGCGGTGGTGTCCAGTTTAAGCAAAAAGTTGCCGTGGCACTGCGGTCGTAATGATCGTGACTGAAGAATTTGTTCCACCTTCACGATAAGCCTTTTTCAGGAAAGATCTTCATGTTCTACTTCAGCTTTCGAAAAAAGAGGATTAGATATGACGGCCTTCACCATGCCACCCATGCCTTTATGCTGCGATTTTAGTGACAGCTTATGGCCCATAGGAGACCCATAGATCATTGTAATAATCTAGGAAAGCACACTATACAAACCTACGATAATTTTGGAGTCCCAATTCTTTTTTACTTTCGTTTTTAACTCGTAAAGCAAATTTAAACTTCTAGCCCCAAGAAGGCCATGACCCTTTTTCCCTCTGGCTACGTCCCCGTTTTATAGCGTGATGCGTTCATAATATGTTTATGTTCTGTTGATGTCCTGTGCGCAAAATATCTGCCGCTGAAAAATGGCTCTGACTTTTACGAAACGGGAACCTAGCATAACGCAACAAATCTGACATAGGTTCGCACATTCCTACCTACGAGGCTTTATAAAACTGGTCTCAGGTCACGATCCGGCCTTAATCTCAGTACAAAATTTTTGGTATCGTTTAAGTTCTGATCACGACTGTAAAGTAATTCTGCATCTGACTCATGAAAGCCTGTGAACTAAAAATCATCCATAATATTTTGCCTGTGCAGTGGTCGCCGTTCAACACTGATCTGCGATAAAAATCTCCGGTAGGGCTTTTTTCGACGGATCACGGTCTTTCCGAATCTTTGCGATCCTCCTATATGAAATTTCGAGTGCCGATTGTCATTTACGCAAGGGTCCTGATCAGGCGGACATCACCACTTGACGCAAGCCTCAGGTCACTTATGGCGAATTTCGCGCGTTGTCAGAACCCACTCTCTAAAAGCGATAAACGGTACGAGAATTTTTTAACCTTAAGGCCACATAATGATCTTTATCGGATCGAATCCCCAGTAAAATGATCTTCAAAACGCGTACTGGTACCTAAGTGGGTCTTGGCGACTCATAAAGGTCGTGCTTAGGACGGCCTGCTATTTCGGCACGAAGTGAAGATTAATCCTCGCCAGTACAGGGGGAAGGGAAGGCTTGATTTAACTCTCCTTAATGTATTGAGCAAACTGAACGCCATTAAATCCTATGATTGCTCCGAAGCTTTGTGTAACTGACTTTCAAAGCTATTTACATATATCCCCAAAATCTGAGGTCAACTCAATGACAGGCCACTGACCTATGACCTATACTCTGCTTTTTTGAAGGCATACCACGCGGAAATTTCGGTACGGCGATGTTATTCATCGTATAACAATATAAGCACTTTACGGTGTTCCGCCGTACTCATTGTTATGTATGGATATCATCCATGGTGTCGGCGACCTCTGCACTTTCTTTTGTGTTGTTTTGTATTTTTACTTGAGTTTTGGTCGTATCATGAGCTCAGAGGGGTCACTAAGCATTTCGAAGCGCTTATTTACATAGCAATAGTATTTTTGCGGTCACTTGTTATCATAACAATTTGGCCCAGCGAACGCGTCCTGTAGGCTACATTCCATAGGAGCCAATGGAAACCAGATTCCACTGACATGACCTCCTTTGACATCGCCTCTGAGGTCACATATTGAAGTAAAAGGGTCAGACTGGGTATCATCGTGTTGCCAAAGGACCAATCTAAACGCAGTTTTTTTCGTTGCTCAACCATTTTCTGTTAGAAAATGGCTGGGGGAGGGGGTGGCATACCAACCAATGCCCTTGAGTGTCGGAATTGGCCTATCGACCAATACCTTTGTCTCGGTTTAGAGTGGGCCTCAACCGGCAGATAGCTTAAGCCTCGCTTAAGGCTTACGCTGTGTCGATATCAGCTTGTCCTCAAAAGCTAGAACTGTGCTTCTCAAGTAACAACCTCTGGTTATTAATATGTCTATGCTCAAGGCTCTTTCTTTGGCGAGCTCTTGTATCTATGCCAGCACGCTCAATGACCATTTTTTCGTAATTGCACTGTTCTGCACCAACCAGCAATAGATATCTGAAGACGGACCCACGACCGGACCCGAAAGCTCATGAACTTCACATATTTTCTGCGTGTTAACAAAGGGGAGCCCAATAAACCTTCCATCATTGTAACCTGTTCTGGTCTTCAATATAACCCTAACAACTTACAGTCTAGAATGTGATGTTTTCGTACTGTACACAGCCAACATCATCTACTGTCCAGAGTTGTTTTTTTATTTCATGAATGGGCGTTGTTGAATGAATGAATGGGCGTTGTGTACACTCTTATGAAGTTTCGAGTCGGGAAGGCAATTGGCCATGATCGAAGTGGCCGGAATCAATCCCTGTAGCTACTGACATCTATTGAAAGCTATTTGAACTACAGTTTCCTATGTTAGCGAAACTGCGGTGGCAGTCGGAACAGTTTCAAATGATTGCGGTGTTCCGGGTTCTCAGGAGATTTCCTGCTTCCTAGAGCACATTTTTTCATGGGCCCAGTATTCTATCCCCATATCAGAGTTACCGCGCGCCCGCATCATGGTCCGTTTTTTTCTCAAAAGACAACTGCCCTTAACACGAGCACTGGAAGAGGGGTCTTTTTGTGCCATCCCCCACCTGTTTTTCTTGAATATCTCGACAACGGATAGGAGCTGGCTGCTGTTACTTTGTGGCGTTTATGAAAATGGAACAACTCGTCGAATGACGCGGAAAAATCGGAAATCAGCCGGGAATTTTTGAAGTTTCAAGCATTTAAAGTCAGACAAACATGACGAAAGCCACGGTTGTCGCTGACAAATGGGAACTTTGTGAAAGAACTAACGTTCTACGTAAGATTATCATTTAAACACAACCACGCGATGTCATTCGGGCATAAGTGATGGATGTACCAGGACAACAGTCAGGATCAATAAGGGTCAAGGTCATAAAAAGTCAAGGTCAAACAGCTTGTGACCTGATCCAGATTGGCTTTGCAACTAGTCCGTTTGCATGAAATATGCATTCAAAAACCCTAACAAAAACACGCCTTCATGAACCAAGTTCAGTGAACGCCAAGGTCATTAAAGGCCAAGGTCCAATATCTTGTGAAATGGCCCAGATTGGTTCTGCAACATGTCGATTTGTAAGAAGTATGCATTCAAAGACCCTAATCAAAACATCTGTGCGTACATGGATACGCACGCATATATACCAGAGTCGTTTCAGGTCAAGGCCATCAAAGGTCAAGGGCAACTCTTCTGTGGCTTGGTCCAGATTTGCTTTGCAATACGTCGATCTGTATGAAATGTGCATTCAAAGACCCTACTAAAACACGTTTGGCATATTGATACGGACATGTATATACATATGTACATACACATACATACATAAATATAAACACTGGAAGTGACCAAATGTACCGATGTTGACTACCTTCACTGAAAATACGCCAAAAGATACATGTTGCGCCCTCATTTGATCTCAGACTGTCCCGTGTGGTTCGAAATCTGATCTGCAAAAGATGAAAAAATGACGCCATAGGTCAATGACCTGACATGACCTCGACCCAAAATCCCCCGTCAAGACTCCAGATAAATGGAAATTGTCGTATTCCACGTTTTAACGGCCAAATAAACACAATTTTCCCGTTTCGTTCGAAAAGTCGTACGGAATGGCCTGTACGGTCCGAGAAAGTGTCCAAAGTTGACATTTTTCATCCCATTTGACCTTGAAGATATCAACCTAGGATCATAAAAATTACACGCAATGTAAATCGCCATAGCTCCTTCCTGTCCATAAAATCTCATGTCTCTAGTTCTTTCTGTTGCCGATATCGGAGGGGGGCACTTTTAGACCCCCTTCCAGTGCGCATTAGTGCGAAACCCCCTTCCACTGCGCGTGTTAAGCACCCAAATGACTGTCCCATTGATTCAAATGGGATGTATATCACGGCCAACTTTTGTTACTCAAATAAAAAGACGTTCAGCGTAAAAACGGATTGAGGACGCTTAAGAGCAACGGTCTTTTGAAACCGTTGTAGACATATGTAAGCCCAGCGTCACACCGAACTTTAGAATTGTACCAATAAGGGTATCTAAGAGGGCTTAGAGGCTCGAACCCCACTCCGAAGCCGTAGACCATGAAATGGTAAAAACACACGTCTTGGTGTAATTCCCGAATGACATTGCACCGTGTTATTAAAGCTCGTCCTGTTATAAATAGTATCTTATAAGTATAAGTTATAGTAATAGTAATATATCTTAATAGTATAGTATCTCTTAATAATCTTAATAGTATAAGTTATAAGCGTAAGTGTCGATTAGAAGTAAATCGCGCCCTAAAAGAACAATGGTTTGAATGCTGGCCAATTTTCCATGTCCGTTAATCCGCCCCGACTGGGGTTGACCGCACCTCTGGGTTTTTTCAAGATTGCGAGAGAACAAACAAATGTAACGCCACGAAACTGTTTGTACCTTTTGCTTTATTAATTTCACGCCTTGCGTCAAAGTTTTGACCTCAGACCAACTCAGCTGTCCGACCTTGGTCAAGTCAAATAGACCTATGTCTAAGAAGTTTAGCGCCCTGTAATTTTTTTTTAGAAAACGTGATATCACAATCAAACTTTTAGCGATTAGAGACTTTGACAGATGCAACAAATCTGCTATCTGGGATTTTTTTTTTAATTTTCCGGGTCATTGACCAGGTCAAGACAATTTTCAAGACATTTCAAGACATGGAAACTGACGGATTTTTTATAGCATTTTTAGTGTAAGGTGATGCAGACATACAGTTACCGTTTAATGGGCAAAGTATCAATGAACTTCAGCCATTGACAGGAATTGGTCAGGACACGAATAATTGTTGAGAGCCAAAATACATCGCAGTCAAAATCGGGGATAAATGACTCAGAACGGATAGAAAATAGCAAAACTGGCTCATACGGCTGCGAATAATACCAAGAGGTTCAACAAATAAAAAAAAAATCGCGTATATTGGAAATAAACACGCTAGCGCGAATAAAACTCCCCCAGTTTTGTATATTGATAACCACTGAATTTTTCCAGCATTTAACCCTATTCCTGGCAGGGGGGCTAATCCGACCCCCTCAGGTTTTTTTGCTTGCCAATTCCAGGCTTTTTACGCAGGTTCACGAAACCTAGTGACTTTTCCTGTTTTTTTTTTCTACGTAATGTAACAAAATTTCGTAGTTTTTTTGCTAAAGAGTGAAGCCAGGCAACGTTTTTGGGAGGCACCTCAGGCCATTTTTGGTCCTGTTGAGGGCAAAAGGAAAATGTCTGCCAAAAAGAGCGTTTTTAGGACAGACCTTAGAACATTATATGGAAATAGTCGGGCAACAAATAAATACAGTTTTTTATCTGAGGTCACTTCACAGGGTCAGGTCAAGGTCAAAATTCAAAATTTGATTTTATAGTAATAATCTTAGCACTATTTTTTCAGATGCGAAACTCGGAATATATATCACGTAGAACGGCGCCCGCTCCTTGTGTACTAGCTTGATATCAGGTCGAGTCACGGAGCTATGACCTAAAATGTCGGTGCGCGCACCCTGTATCACAACAGCCGTAAAATGGAATTCTAGAAAAACTGAATTCAAATGACTGAAAATGATATAAATGATATAAATTGCACAAAAGATCATTCCATGTGACTTTAAGATAGCTGGAGGTCATTTAAGGTGGAAGATCGTAAGTTGACCTGAAGACCATGTGACCATGACAGTTTCCCCTTTTTCATGTCCCTGGCGCCGCCTATGCTAACATTATACAAGCAATGTTATGCAATTTGCACCTCTTCAGCATAACATGGCTATTAGAAACTAAAAAGATGTTTTTAATTTTCTTTTCAATTCAGTTTTTGAAAAACTAGTCCCCTATTTTTGAAGCCTTGTAAATGGCCATGAATTTTATTAAAATTTCAAATGTATGGACAAACCGTAAAAGTCAAATTGATAATCTATCGATTTATGCCAATTTCGTCAAAATCGGTGAGTAAACAAGAAAGTTATAACAAATCCAAAAATATCCCCTTTTAACTTTTTTGCCCCTGTATCCACTCCTTTCCAAGTTTTGAAGACTTCTTGTTATAAAAATGTGGTTTACGTCATGGCAAATCGATTGCCGTTTGTTGCAATGAAATCGAATGAGTGGTTCTCGAGATCTCGGGAGGGGGGGGGGGCTGAATCCGCCCCCTGCCGGGAATCGGCCATGCCGTCTGGCCCTCCGGGAATATGGTTTAGCATGAGAAGCCATCACAAGAACCACTAGGATCAAGAAATACTTTATTAGATCTATGTCAGAAAAATAAAGAAACATTAAAACTAGTTTTCCTTTATTTCATGCCGCGTTCGGCTACGGTGCCCACCGGCAGTCGACGCGAAAACCTTCGTGTCTTTAACTCAGCGTTTCGGCGTGAATATTAAACAAATCAGAGAAATTAGACGTGTATCACCATCTGTGGACTTCCTCCTGTTCGTTGGTGCCTTTACCTAGATTTTATTAATTAAAGCACTTGAGATCCAGGCCGTTTCTCGGTTTTATGCAGTCGGTTGTGAGGAAACATATGTAGGGAGTAAATGGCCAACATATTTCTAAAACTAAAAATGAGACCAGTTTCGAACCCTGTTTGTCACGAGCTTTCCAACGGCGTGCTTACTTTTATCGTGCAACCAACTGTTCGTGAGTTGGAGGGGGGGGGGGACGGTCAACCGCCCCCGTGATTGGCGCCGAGTGCCAGGCGGGCGCGGATTAAGAGGAAATAACCTCAGTTGCTGAGTTTTGTATTTCTTGCGTGAAGAAGGAAGTCGTGGAACGGCGCAAACATCTCTTTGGTATGTTTATTACACGGTTGACTAGATTGTTTCGGTTAAAATGGGAGCGACGAAGTTGTTCACCTAAGTGCAGTGCACTTTATGCCACACTTTAATTATGTGTGGTTGTTTACGTAAATCATGCTCACAACAGTTCACAATAAACATGCCGCAGATGCGCACATCAAAAGAGTTTGTATACTGCAGAGCATGCAGTTGCAAGGGAAACACGAAACACAGTTGTTCCACGTAGTCAACGTTTAATAACCGATCAAAGGCACGCCTTATGCACAACACTACTGACCGGCAATATTGGAAACACATGTTGCGCTCAAAGGACTGAGAAGAGAAGAAAGACGCGGAATGTCATATGACACCAGAATCATGAGTCATAGTTTCAGGAGGCTCTTCATGCAGCCTGTTCAAGATATTTGTCACACGCCATTACAACTCATTTAGCAATACTTTTAATATCACGTCCTGAGCCTCTTACACATTATTAAAAATGCATAAATACAATACGGTCATTGGCAAGATCGACGCCATTTTTATTCAGCCGTTCACCACGCCTTTTAAACCATGGCTGGAGATCCCGGATGAAATTTGGACTCCTCATGTTTTAGGTATTTTAACATTAACCCTATGGCTGCGACTGGAACGAAAAAGTCTGAAATCCTACTCTCTCTCTCTCTCTCTCTCGCTCTCCCCTGCAATAATTTCTGGGAATCAATGTCCGTGTTTGAAACATTTCGAGGACACAAGGATATCAGAAAACAGGCTTATCGTCAAAGCTAACCGTGGAAAAGTATACAGTTCCGTTGCGAATAAACACTTAAAAATACGGATTTCTCATTCCTCATTTGTGCGTGTCGTCTTCTTTTTCTTTCTCAGAGGCATGACAAAGGCAGACATCATTTATGCCTACTTTTTGGAGTGAGAAGATGCTTGTCTCAAACAGCTTTTGACTTGCATCTTTACTCGTACATTGCTTACATTGAATGGTACGCGATGTCACAGAAAGAGCAAATTTTAGTTACAGCACATGATGACAGGTTGAAAGTAATCACTATTCCAAACAGACCAGGAAAGGTTCTGACATAGTTGTTCGTTTAGGAAGGACTAGTGTAAGTTATTTAGATCGTGGCTGTAACTGGTAATTCACCAGCCACTCGAAATATATGTCGTGGCAATTTGTTGAAATACCGTTTAACGAAGCTACGACAAGGCTCCGCTCTAATTACGGAGGGATCATCCAACTTACATCATATGAAGTCAAGAGGGACTATTCCCTAATGCAAAGCTCACTACATGGTTTAGTTTTTACACAGCGACAGAGAGAATGGAGTGTCTCAGGTTTGCGTGAAGGGTGATAACATGGCCCAGAAATCGGGAATACAAGGATGTTGCAAATATCATGTTACATGAAAACCTGTTCAAGAAGTACGTCACATTATTTTAAACCGCTTTAATTTCGGTTTTTCATGTGTTACAAGGCTATGTTTACGCCATCATTTCAAATATCAAAGTACCCTCGATTTTAGCAAATTGCTTTAGCTCTGTCAGCCAGAACGTCGGATTATGGCTGAAGGAGCATAATAAGCCCCCAGATTAGCGACGTCTGACTAGCATCGGTGTGAGACTAGACGATATTGCTATTTGTCCTTGTGGTCGAACACCACACAGCGTTGGTCCCAGGGGAACATGGTGCCTGATCACCGCGGCCACCGCGAACGAACGGCCTAGACCTGGATTATGTGAGCAGCAGTGTCGGCGGTGGTTTACGGACGGCAGCTGGACGGCAGCCTGGCTGTGAACGGACCAGTGCCACCGTGGACGGTACCCGAACCAATACTACCACTGCCTACAGCTGAACCAGTCCCACCACTGACTTGACTAGTAACGCCATTGACTCCACACGGACCAGCGCCACCTCTGACTGCCCCCGTTGCTCACAGCGGGCCAACCACAGGACATGGTCCTGGGCCTGACAGCCGCCCCGGCCGGCTCCACGACCATGAGACAGGGCCAGCAGGGCGGCCAGCGGTCATTGACCTGCCGCAGCCGCAGCGAATGGACGGCGCTCCGTGCGAAGCTGTTTGCCCTGGAGTGGACAAGTGAGTCGGCGGTCACCCAGCCCACCCTCCAGGGGCACTTAAGGAAGCACCGCCTTCCTGGTGGACGGCCTCGCTGGTGCAGCCTCAGACCAGCGGTGGCAGCTCAGTAGCCGGGCTGCTGTGACCTGAGGTCAGCGGGGACAGTTCAGTAGCCGGGTTGATAGCCCGCGCCCCAGTAGTCCGCGGGTCCAGGGAAGCCGTGCGCCTCGTAGTGTTCTTCGGGCGGCGGCGGCGGCGGCGGCGGCGGCACGCTGAAGGAGCTGATCGGCTCCGTGTAGACGCCCGAGGGCGTCGTGCCGCAGGAGAATGACGAGATCCACGGCGTGGGCGTGGTGTACGGCGGCGGGTCGTACTGGGTCACCGGCAGGCCCTCGGACATGCGCATCACGTTCTGCAGGTGCCGGATGTAGCGGATGGTCAGCCTGCGGGCGGCGGAGACACGTCATGAGGTCCGGCCATGGGAAAGAGACTGATGATAGGCAAGCAAGCAGCATACATTCTACCAAGCTTGTACCATTGGCAAACCGCCTTGCCTGCTACTACGAGAGCGTAGCTATTGGCTTAATGATAGGTTAACCCTATTCGCATCTGGGGATGGGGGGGCTTCGGAAGCGTTTCTTTAATTTTTTTGCTCGCCATTTTCAGGATTTGTGAGGCAGCTTCACGAAACTCGGCCACTTCCCGTATCTATTCCTTCTTCATATTACGTCAAATTTTCAGTCTTGTTCTGTCTAAAGGCGGAGCCAGGCCAAGTTTTTTGGGAGGGACATCAGGCCATTTTCTGCCGTTGCTGAAGACTATTCTTTGCAGTTACTTTTCTTTTACCTACAAAAGAAAAATAGCTCCCAAAAATCGAGTTTTTAAGATAAAACATAGAGATGTACATCAGTGCAAACACATGTAATTGGGAAAAGATACTTTCAGCGTTCGACTAGAGATTGATCGCCATTGCTTCAGGTGTTACGATGAAAAATCATTAACAGATTTGTTTGTTTACGACGATCACAAACTACAGTTTGTGATCAATGAGTCACGTGACAAAATCAGTCGCGTGGCACCCAGACCGCATGACTCCATTTAACCTGTGAATGGCTTCGGGTTCGGGACTCATTGAATTTCCTTTGACCATTTACTTTGTCAGAGAATCTTCGCACTACGGTAATCGTTGCCCAGACATCTTCACCATTTTTTTCTGAGGGTGGGGAAACCCATTCTCTCCCACAAAGTCCTTCATACGATTCAACTAAAAACACGCGCAGTAAGCATGTATTTCAGCATTTGCAATTACATATATGAGTCCAATAACGACAAAAACGTAACTGGCGTAGCTCCCTTCACCCACTGATAGCATGTCGAGGCTGATATTGAAAGTGCAGTTAAGGAACTGCTTGCCAACGACAGCGCTACGACCGAGCTTTTGCAAGGTCGCCGTGCTGGTCACGGCAAACATCCTGCATGAGCAGTGGGAAAAAGGCACCGGCAGAAGCCTGAATCGCCTGTATAGTTAAGCAATAATTAAAAAATTGTTACATTAAGTTGTCAAAATTTGTGCTTGCCGGGCCTGATTTGTTCATGTCTATGCTACCATCATATCATCTCTTCATCTCATCATATCAGTCATCGCTTGCTATAGTTAAACACTAAATCGTTTTGCGGTCTCGCGCTCCAAAATCACAGTTTGTGGCCTCGACTTCCTCTCGGCTGCAAATTGTGAATTTTGTACAGCTTGGCCGCAAAACTATAGTGTTGTCCTGAGATCACGTTATAAGGTAAGATCAAGGCCAAAAGTCAAAATTCGGCTCTATGTAAAAAAATCAGTGCTAATCCTCAAAATCAAAAATCCAGAATACATATGACTTCAAGCAGTATCCTCTTATTGTGTTTGAAATTTCATGCTTTTATCAGACTGGGCCACGGAGCTGACCTAAAATATCCACACGCGTATCCCATATTATCACGGTCATAAACAGGATTCTTGCAAATCTAATCATTTCAAATAATCGCAGTCTTTTTCAAACAATAAGAAATGAAACTAAGTTCATTTTAGGTCACTTTGGGGTTCTTTCAAGTCATTTGAGGTCAGTTATTGTAAGCTGACTCGATGAACATGCGACCATGACAGTTTCCTTTTTTCATGCCTCTGGTGACGCATATTTCAACATTTTACAAGCATTGCAATATGATTGGTACTTGTTAAGTATAACATTACCCGTGAAATCTAAAGATCTATTTTAAATCTACATTTTAATTAGGTTTCCAAACAATGTGTTTCCCACTTTCCAATTCCTGTGAACGCCTACAGATATTCTTGAAATTCGAAACGTATGGACTTAAGGGAAAAGTTCCATTCATTAGCCCTCGATTCAAACCAATTGTATCAAAATCAGTTCATAAATATGGGCGTTAAGCTATTCAAAAATGCTTCCCTGTCTGACTTTTTAACCGCTGTAGACTTACAAGATTTTCAAAACATTTTTAGGAAAAAATTGCTTAAGTCTTGGGAAATCTGTAGACATGTCCTGTAATCATATCGGTCAGGCAGTTCCGACAGGTGAGACAGGACGGACAGACAGGTGAGAATTGAGGTGGGGGAGAATAAGCCTTCCTCGCCATACGGGAATGCGTTATGGCGTTATGGATACGGGAACAGGGTTAAGCTGCTTTGATTACTTAGCATCGAGTCCACACGTAGACGTATGCTACATGCATAACGCAAAATACCTGAAATGAAGCAACTACCAGCATGTCTGAATCTCCATCATCCAAACGACTGACGAGTGGCGGGGGCTGTTACTCCTTTGTGCTCATTTTGCTGCTAATTGAGAAAGAGTGACGGAAGAAAAATGAGAGTATGCCTAGTTTTTTTTCGTCTTGTCTTGCAGACTTTTTCAAGTCACCTGATGATATCTCAGCTCACGGCAAATGAGAATATTACTCACCTTGCCGTGTCCGTAGTCAAGGTGGTAGTGTTACGGTGGAGGGACACGCTTGTCTTGTGACGATAGTAAAATTGATCACACCTTGTATTTAATGAACTTTTTTGATTCTTCGGGCCAAGGACAGGTCATAGAGAGGTCGAATGAAATTACCATCTGCTAGAACGCGGCTAGTGTCAGAAACTATGGTTTACTACTACAGAATAGTAGTCTGACCACTGAGAGGGGCAAAAATAGCTGCGGTTGCTGGAAACAGCGCCGATGCTCTCCCTAATACCGGTTCAGATACTTCTGAGATCAAATAACGTCGGCGGCCTCACTTAACCCTGGGGAAGTTCTGACCTTTGAAACCGCGGTGTATCGTCAAGCATACTTTCAATCAGCCATGAACGAAAAATTGACCCCATGTCTCCTCAAGCTCCGGAGAAGGAAGCCAAAACATAACTCAGAGCAGAAAATTGGTTTTCAAGATCTCGAGAATTGCAACTCAACCCGGTGATCTCATATGACCAGACAACAAACCCTTTTTGAAAAGATGCGGAAAGAATATAAAGCCAGCCATAACAAGTTTCGGGTTGTTGACCCTGGCCATTCATGGGCGGTCTCAGAAAAACCGCATGGAGGAGGGGGGGGGGGGTGGCAACATCTCCCTTGTCTGGCGAGTGTTAAATGAAATCATTGAACGAATGAGATGTAACGGCTTCTTAGGATGCCTGACTGTAAGAGGGTTTTCATTTTGCGTCAGGTCAAAGCATTTTAATTTAGAAAGGCCAGCTGAAATGTCTTTCAGCGTATTCAAAGGAGAATGAATCACTATATAACACGCGACAGACAAATATTGCGGCAAATTCGGAAAAGGACTAGCAGCTTTTTCAACAATTATCATTAAACATCCGGCAAACCAGAATACAGAATGGTACTCGTCTGAAACATCGCCGAATGTTCCACCCAACGAATGTGGACCATAATCATAAAAACATGCAGATAGTGCCATACTACTGAATGTTTTCAATGTCATGGAGTAAAACAGAATTAGCCTTAAACTCATAATATCACTCCCCCCCCCAAAAAAAAGAAATACGACCCCGTATTTTTATAAGGTTCAGCATATTACATTTTCGCATTTTTTGTATATTTTTCGTATATTTCGGCTACGGGCATTCCTCAGGGATAGTTTCTCAAAAAGACAACAACACCGAAATTGACGAATACAAAAATTAGCATGTCCGTGCAGGAAACGTCCATCCATCATACTAAAACACCGCCATATAACGAACCCAAACTGATACGACCGCGACAACCAACGGCATAGCTATAACTACAACTACTGATAACTATTGGTACAGCTAATACTTAACTAACGGTCTGAGACTGGAGGTAACAGGCGCCAGAATGAAATACTGGTGTTCAGGAAGGCCTTGCATTGCGAATTTCAATCGATATCGCGATTGAGAGTTCCCCTATATCCTTGCAAGTCCGGACAATTTCAGTGGGTAGAGGTTTATATGTAATTTTCACATGTGGGTGAAATGTGTGTCAATGGTCACCCATGGGAGTGTCCCTAGTTTTGTTGTTGGCGTCCCTCAGATGTTCATTGTACGACCCGCTGATTCGACGTTTAGTTTGCCCAGTTTAGCTAATCACACGAGGAGCTCACAAACCACACGTAATTCCGCAAACGGCATTCTTGCAAGGATGTAGCAAAACTCAAAACCGCAGTATCGATTGAAATTCGTAATGCAAGTCCCATCCTGAACACCAATATTTCATCCCTGAGCCTATGACCTACAGTCCCATACCAGTAGTTAAGAAGTACCCATACCAATAGTTACCAGTAGTCATAGTGTTTTTTATGACTATGTCGTTGGTTGTCGCAGTCATATTACTTTGGATTCGTAAAATGGCGGTGTTTTAGTATGACTAATGCACTTTTTTCTGACGGACATGCTTTTTAAGTATTTTTTTTATTCGCCAGTGTCAGTCTTGTTGTCTTTTTGAAAAACTATCTCTGACGAAGGCCCGTGACCAAAATATAGCGTACATTTGTTGGCGCCTTTTCTATATTACTAGCTTAAGGCCAATTCCATCTTTACTTATTAAAACGATCATGCCCACTCAAGCACTTAGGTCTATTTATTTGCAATGCCAGTTCAAAAACGGCAACGCATAGTCACTTTCACATGTATCAGATCTTCCAACGGGTCGAACCAAAATAATGCTGCATCTCATATAACAGCAGTATGTGCACTTAACGGATGCGTTAGTCATACTTTCAGACAAGATCAATACCGGCAGCCATTGCGGACATCAGGCCACAAGTGTTCGGACGGCACGAAAATCGATATTTGGCTCGGAGGGAGCGGATATTCCCGGTGCCCCGGGCGCTGTGCCTCCGAACGTTCCGGGCCATCAACTTACCGCAGACATTCGATTTTGGACAGCTTCTTCCCTGGAGGCTTGCAATAGGGAATCCGCTCGCGCAGGGCCTCAAACGCCTTGTTCATGTCGCGCATGCGCGTTCTTTCCCTGTCGCAGGCGGTCTTCTTGTAATCTGAAACGTCGTCGACGGTCATGGAGGCGTCCGGAGGGCACGGCGGGCACCAGCTCGGCGGGAAAACGGTCCGTCGGGCCGGCGTTCGATTTGAGAGCCGGCCGTTAACTGAGTGGACCGGCCCGGCTGCCGGCACACATGCAGACAAACACGTGTTTCCGTCACATATGGTAATCCGCGCGCCGCCTGTCGCAGCCTGCGGCACGTCAGTCCCAGCCTGCCGGGCTGCGTCATTCCACACCGGCAGAACGAGGAACTCCGCACCGACCGGCGTCCCACGTCACGCCCGTGGGGGGTATCTCAGCACCCTACTTCAATGTGAATGTATTTAGATGATTGTATTTTACATGACGACCATTTAAAAAAGTGAGCGTTTCAGTAGTACTTCATTTTTTATTGTGAGATTTGCTGGTGAAAAAAGGGCTTCTTTATGCTCCGTTATACGTGATGTGATGTATTTTTATTGCGAATTTGGGCTATCTTTCTTCCATTTCTTATGTTTGGAAACGTAGAGAGCGTGTTCTTTTATGACAGGACCGCATATGAGTAATACCTGAGTATTTGAAAACGCCTAAGAATGACTCATTCATAAAGAAAGCTCGTGAGACTCGACAGTCCATTGAACACACTTTCCGTTGAGTCCGTTCAAAACTACCTCATACAGTACTGGAAAATGAAGAGAATCCAGGGTTACACTTTGCGGCACAATCGACTTCCGTGTCTTAGCCAGAGTAGTTTTCATGACATTTTTTAATTGCAGTAAAAAAGCAGTTTTTAATTAAAACACCTATGCAGCCTCGTGGTCCATGGCTGCACTGAACGAAAACCGCCTGACGTCCTCATTCAGAAATATGAGCCTGCCGGTACCAGCACCAGTGTAAAACTTCACGGCTAGGCGTGTTTGACGGGGCAGCGCGCACGGATCGGAGGTGTTCACATCGAACACGCTGACGGCGAGGCAGAAGCCGAGACGCAGAGATGGCCCACCTGACTCACTCAGAGAGCTGCCTCTCCAGCCCCTGTTTTTATTCGGCTTGGTGGCCGCGTCCTCCGTGTGCGGCGTGGACCGCCGGGTGCGCGTCGGCTGGGCAGGGGCGGCCGGAGCGGCGCTGAGGCCCGGCAGCGGGCCGGCGAAGGCGGCCGGTGCCAGCCCCGTCTCCAGGTAGGCCAGCGACGCCGGCGGGTAGCCCGGGTACGGCTCCGGCAGCGGCACGAACGCCGGCTGGTAGCCGGCCGGCGGCGCGTAGAAGCCGTCTGCCGGCCGCTCGTACGGCCGGCTCGAGTCCAGGTCCGTGTAGCTGGGCTCGTCGTAGACGGCGCCGTAGTAGGGCAGCACGTGGTCGCGCATCAGCTCGTCGCCCTGGAACTCGTCGGGTACGGCGAGCGGGCCGGCCGCCGGCTCGGGCCGAGCCAGGCCCGGCGGCGCCGCCGACTCGGCCGGCTCCGACTCTTCCTCCTTGACGGCCATGTCGGCCGCGCTGGCGGCCGGCGGCTCCGCCGGCTCGTCGTCGGCGGCCGTCGTCGTCGCCGTCGTCGTCGTCGGAGGCGGCGGGGGTCTGTCCCTGTCCGACGGCTCCGGCTGGCTGTCCGCCGCCGTCCAGGACAAGCGGTCGTCCGCGCCCTGGCCGGCAGCCGGCGAGGCCGCTGATGAAATGGCGGCCGGCACCTCGTCCGGCCGAGAGGGAGCCGACGTCATCTGCGGGTCAACGACCGCACAACACTGACATTTCGTTAGACATTCTAAACGTGAATGGATAGCAAGCGGGTGGGTGACACCCCTGACTGCACATTGGGATTAAGACGTGATTTTCTAGTGAATACAGAGCACGAGAAAACACATCAGAGCACTGAGTCCTCTTCCGCAGTTGGCGAAACTATGTGTTAAGTGCCGATGAACCTTCGTGGATGTTTTGAGGTTGCGCTATCTCCACGTCGTTCTGCTGCTGCGGTCTGCGGCGCTAAAATTGTCATGTTTGAAACTCTCGTTCTTTGGCTCTGAACGCGCAGGATATAGCATGAAAAATGGGAACACGTCCTGAACAGCGGTGAAGCACGGGAGCACTTCTTTTCCGTTAAGTGCAATCCAAAGAAGCCACAGGGCACCATTCAAATATATTCCTGGAGGGAAAAATAACAAAATGTTAGATCTAAAACAAGAAGAAAAAAGTCTTTGTCCACGCTGGCCGCATTCCTGCATATAAGATTAGCAAATAAATACAATATAACACAAAAATTGTATCCTTAGTCAGCTTTCCTCGCAGCTGCTCCCTAGAAACAAATCGCTTATACACATTTTTTATTTTGTTGGCAATCCTGGCCTCACTACTGTGCTTTGTTGGTAGATGCATACTACCAACACTATGTGTGATATTAATATGTGCTTTGTTGGGTATACAAATCATTTTTACCTGCACTGTTTTACCTATAACTATGCACTTATACACATCCTTCATTTTGTTCGCAATCCCGGGCTCAATATTGTGCCTTGTTGTCAGACATGGATTCGGTATGCAATTCATTTTCACCTGTACTGTTTTGCCCGGTCTGGCCCTTTCGAGGATGGTGGGCTGAATCCGATCCAGGTTATACACATACATAAGTGTCTTCATCCAATATTTGGAAAATGGACATACCGGCTTTCCTTGTTGTGCATATTTTGTAACCTATCTGCATCACAGAAACAGACCGGGGGACGGCGAAATTTTTTTGGTGGATTTCCGTTTGAAAACGTATTCATGTGTAATGCGTGGAAAAAGTTCTGAAGTTGCAATGTAGTGGTGCGGTACACAGTGAATTTCTAACACACCCAATAAGATATTAAAAGCTTGTTGGAGCCGTTGGCTGTTAACCTGCACAAAATATGGAAATGGGCGTCATGTCCTAAAACAAACATCAAAAGAACGGAAGATAAAATCACGTCAATTTAATCGGCTTTCGGCCACAATCGGCCACAATTGGTCGGTACGTCCCTGGTATTCGTACGAGCAAAAGTTTCTTAGTGATACCACGATAGCCGCTCGCTGTTATCCATTCAGTATTTACATGCCAATGCTCCCTTTGAGGGTCCCTGCAGTGGCTTCTGTCCTCCCGGATCCCTGTTTGCCGTGAGCAGACAACGTTCTCACCGGAGTCTAACATATTCTATGACCATGTGCGTGGGTGCATTTGTTAAGTTTGTAGGACTAAGAAATAGGATTACTTGAGGATTTTCAAAGTTGATGGGGCCATCGCCCTACCTGCCCTATTGACTACTGCACATATGCACACATGCACAGATGCGACAGAGACCGAGCAGGGCAGGCTGACTCCGGCGGGATCTTGGGCACCGACGTGGGCCATCTGGGGGCGTGCGGCAGCACAGCTGCGTCCAGGCGGCACACACGGTGACACAGCGGGCGCGTCCACAAATGTTCCGCTGGCCGGCCAGGCAGAGGAACACTTGATGCCCCGCCAACACTTGCAGGCGCCAGTGTGGGTGACCCGTGCGCCTTGGCTGTCCATGTTGACGATCTGCAGGCCGGGGGTAATTGCCATACGGGCAGAGCGGTGCGGTACCTGTTTGCCGACAAGTGGCAGCCGGGTGGTCGCCACACTTGAAAAACCAGACCCACAGATGTAGCCCAACTGAGGCGCCGTCTGTGGCGGCGGCGCGGCACCTATCTGTCCCCTCCCCGCCGGCCCGGGCAGGGGGGCCTCGGCGGCGGCGCGGCCGGCGCCCGGCCGTCCAGCCAGCAGCGTGAGGCCGCGCCGCGGCAGCCGAGGCCGTCCGCAGCCTGCCGTCTACAGTCTGCCGTCCTGGTCAGGGGCCGACCTTCTCAAGTCGGGCTGAAGACGAGAGCGCTGCTGGCGTTGGCGCGCCAACTTAACAGTCTGCCAACTGGAGGCGGGGAGACACATGCAACAGGTGACGGGGCGTGGCTTATCACCTGGCCGAGGGACGTCGCCGGCGCGAAATTTACCGGCCAGGTGCGATCGAAGCCGAGATGGCGGAACGGTGTGAATGTGTTCCGTTTTCACGAGGGCCAGATAAATTGCAATCCGTTCGTCCAGCGAAACTTATCACTTCAGTAAAAATAAATCATCCATGTGTTGGAACCAAATCACCCAGTAACTTCACATTTATTGAAAGCTACTAATATTTGAAGAAAAAAAGATATAGTTCACACAGCTGACACTATTTTCCGATAAGAAGATGCCAGACGTAATTTGTAAAAGAATGCATTCTGCCAAGACGTTTTGTTGTGAAAGATCTTGCGCTATCGCCGATTTTGAGCGACATCGTTCATTTCGCGGGCTCTTTGGACGCATCTCTTGGTCGAGGGCCGTTGTAACGCTAGACAATAAACAGGAGCACACCCAGATCACCTAAGAGATACCGGACATCCGAGGCATCCGAGGTAACCTATCTGCTAAAGCAAAGATCTCAGGTCATGGCTGGCGGTTTATGTAGGAATGCGATAATTTACTAATGCGATACATCACACTCGTAACTTAACCCTCATCAGAACGGAGTTGCATCCCCCGACCTTTTGCAAATTGCCGCAAAAGGATTATTTTGATCGCTCTGAAATTTCATATAGCTGAGTATTGCCGCTTCTTACACATCGTGTGGAACTTTGGGAGTAGTACCTCGATAGGTTACTGGCCTATGACTTTTTCGAAGGCATGCCATCGAAAAATTACGCTACGTTGATGGTCTTCAATGGACAGCAAACATTTTAGGCATTTTAAGATGTTCATTCTTTTTAAGCCTTACACGGGAATACTATCCATGGTGTCAGACACGCCGCAGTGTAGTCCTCAACTAGGCCAAGGTCATGTTAAGTCAAAATCGTAAATTGAGTTCATTGACATTTTTGTCTTTCATCTACCTCAGAGTGTGTCTATGTGTCTCAGAGCGTGCCTATCTCAATATGATCGGAGAGGGTAATTGGCATTAAAACGGTATTTCGAGTTCTTTTGTATTGTTAAAAAGGCACTTCCAATGAAAAACAGAATTCAATGACCTAACCTCATTGGAGGTCGCCTGTAAAGTCACTGTTTGGGTCAAACAGGGTCAAACAGGGAGTTGACGTATAGCTTAAGGATCACACTACACCCCGATTTTATTTCGTAGCTCTAGTACATCAGGTTTAGAAATGGCTGAGGGTTGTACCTCCTCGTCCCGTGTGCTGTCAAAGGGGACCAAATAGCGAAAACTGGCAAGGGATAAAATTCACTCTCAGGTATGCGGTTCCACAATTCAGGTCGATGCTCTACTGGGTCCAAACTCCCTTTTGGATATGCCTCTTCTGAACATAATTCTCTATACGTATGCGCTGCCTTTAGTTGGACTTTTTATTATCACGATATTTATTATCACTCTGCTTGGGTGTAGGAACGGGCAGGGGAGGAGACAGGAAATACAGCTTTAACTTTTTGGGAAAGTTGACATAAGCCTCATGGGAAAAACATCTTTGGCCTCTCCACTTTTCTGAATGCTCCTACGCCCCTTATTGTAAAAGGGAGCCATTTGATTGTGCCTAAATTTGTGCGTATGTGTTTCGAGTTTGTAGTGCGCGTCAACTGCTAAGTCATTTATCATGTTGAGATGTACCCTTAAATGAAGGCGACTGTATGTTTTGCTTATCGTTTGCCTAACAGGCAATAGTTTTTTTTTATTAGCGGCCCGGGAACAATGCTTACTGAAACCTGAAATCTACATGCATTTTCCGTCACGAAAATGTAAACGTATACTTCATTTTCGTTTCCAGCATCCTTCATATCGTAGCACCAATTGGCGTCTATCGCCATTATTACCGATTTACAACGAAGACAGCATATCTAGGCTATTCCATTTAGCGGAAAGTCGCATGGTCGGCTGTTCACGTGATATCGGCTATCTTGTGCACAAAGAGACATATCGGTGGCCATTTTGTGCCGTGCTCGCTGGCTCCGTGGCGAAATGCATGCGACTAGCTGCTGCCCTGTAAAACGAGCACCAGTTCTATACATTGGTATTGGGAGGCATAGGGAAACGTCCTTAACCCTATTCCCGGGGGGCTAGACGGTATGGCCGATTCCCGGCAGGGGGGGCGGATTCGGCCCCCCCCCTGAGATCTCGAGAACTACTTATCCGATTTCATCGCAACAAACGGCAATCGATTTGCCGGGACGTGAACTACATTTTATAAAAAACAAATTTTCAAAATTTTGAAATTTGTGGATACAGGGGGGCAAAAATGTCAAAATGGGGGGTACTTTTTGACTTCTTATAACTCCGTTGTTTATGGACCGATTTCGATGAAACTGGCATGAATCGAGAGATCATGGATAGGGCTTTTACCATGGGTATGCAAATTTGAAATTTTGAGAAAATTCATGGGCGTTCACAGGGTTTCAAAAATAGGGGGATTAGTTTTCTAATAACTGAATGAACAAAAGAGGCCAAAACACTTTTTTAGCTTCTGCTAGTCATGTTATGCTAAACAAGTACAAATCGCATTACAATGTTTGTAAAATGTTATCATAGGCGGTGCCAGGGACATGAAAAAGGGGGAACTGTCATGGTCACACGTTCTTGAGATCAACTTGTGGCCTTTGACCTTAAATGACCTCCAGTGACCTTGGGGTCACCTGGAATGATGTGTGCATTCAATATTATCTGTAAACGTTTTTAATCGATTGAATTCACTCTATTCCAAAAAATTCATTTTTTGGCTTTTGCGATATAGGGTACACGCACTGACATTTTAGGTCATAGCTCCGTGACCCGACCTGATATCAAGCTGAAACTTGGTACACAAGTATAGGGCACCTTTCTACTTCATATATATTCCGGGTTTGGCATTTGAAAAAACGGCGCCGAAATTATTGCAAAAAAACAAATTTTGAATTTTGACCTTGACCTGACCTTGTAAAGTGACCTCAGATAAACAAAATTACATATGCACATTGCCCAACAATTTAGCTATACATTCATATAAAGTTTTAAGTTTTATCTTAAAAACTCTGTTTTTGGCAGACATTTTCCTTTTACCCTGAACATGGCCAAAAATGACCTGAGGTGCCTCCCAAAAACGTTGCCTGGCTCCGCCCCTGAGCAAAAAAGAATTTTGAAATTTTGTCACGGCGCGTAGAAGGAATAGCTAGTAAAATTCACCAAGTTTCGTGAAGCTGCGTTAAAAAGCCTGGAATTGGCAAGCAAAAAACCCGAGAGGGCGGATTCCGCCCCCCCCTGCCGGGAATAGGGTTAAAATGGTTTCTGTCTTATGGAGCGCGAAGTATGCGCACCTTCTGAAATATATATATACATATACATATATATATATATATATATATATATATATATATATATAGAGGTATTGTGTACATGGAATATATATGGTACTAAGCCAGCAGCGATATATATATATACGGATATTATTTATATATATATATATATATATATATATATATATATATAAATAATATATATATTACTTCTGTTTGTCTCCTGGGTAATTGTTTATACTTCATTTTAAAATTCAGACTCGGAAACGCACCGCTTAAGGACAAATTCAAACACAGTTTTCCTGGTGGTGGGGGGTTATAGGGCTTTAATGTATGCACATTTTTCATATATTTAATGCACAAGCTATGCATTGTCGCAGTTTCATTCACAGATGATGATCAACTGCAACCACAAATACGGTGGCATAGGTCCCAGGCTTGGCTCACCTTGAAGCGACCGTTTGATGGATGTCGATTTTCCTTTTTAATTGCCCCATGCGTGAATAGAGGCGTGAATAGAGGCGTGCCCAAATGTCGTGGCCATAGTCACAGAGACCGTAAACTATCGGCAGGTCGTTGCCATCGCAACCTTTGCGATGCAGCCTCGTGGGGAAAAATGAGTCACGTGCTCTCAAAGATCGGTTTGCACTGGAATAACAGTGCGACGGACTACCATCAGCAGCTTGCAGAACCTGGTCAACGCATGTACGCTGATCTGTAAAGGCTTCCTGTGGTGAAGTGGACGGTAAAGTGATGGAGACGAAAAAACGACTGTCGTGCTATTCGTTCATCTTTCGCCCCCATGTGACATCTGAAACCAGTAGGTTGAATGTGTTAATGCTTAACAGAACGTTATTATTCAATTTTATGCATTAAACTCTAAATGGAAATATCAGCTAATGATACATTTGAGATCAATGTGTCCAACAACTTCCAACCCTGATTTAATTTAATTAAGTCGCCTTCTCGCGGTGACGTACCCAGGGTTTCGCCCAGGAGAGGGTAAAAGCAGTTCAAGGGCCCTGTTTGCAGCTCTGAGGGCGTATTTTCGGATTTGGGGTCCTGTTTGGGCTCCAAGGTCTTACTTAGATGTACCAGGAACCCATTGAGTTAGCTAAGTATCTGCTTTGGACACTTAACCCTATTCCCGGCAGGAGGGACTGAATCCGCCCTCCATCGGGTTTTTTGTTTGCTAATTCCAAGCTTTTTAACGCAGCTTCACAAAACTTGGTGACTTTTCCTAGCTATTCTTTCTACGCACTGTAACAAAATTTCACAATTCTACTTTGCTCAGGAGCGGAGCCAGACAACGTTTTTGGGAGGCACCTCAGGCCATTTTTGGCCATGTTGAGGGTAAAATGAAAATGTCTGCCAAAAACGGAGTTTTTAAGATAGAACTTAAAACTTTATATGGATGTATAGTTAAATAGTTGCGCAATGTGCGCAAAAAATTTTGTTTATCTGAGGCCACTTTGCAAGGTCAGGTCAAGGTCAAAAGTCAAAATTTTTTTTTTGCAATAATTTCGACGCTGTTTTTTCGAATGCCAAATCCGAAATATATATGACGTAGAAGGGTGCCCTCTAATTGTGTACCAGGTTTCAGCTTGATATCAGGTCGGGTCACGGAACTATGATCTAAAATGTCACTGCGCATACCCTATATCGCAATAGCCATGAAATGAAATTTTTGAAATAGAGTGAATTCAAACGATTGAAAACGTTTACAGACAATATCAAATGCACACGAGATAATTCCAGGTGACCCCAAGGTCACTAAGGGTCATTTAAGGTGAAAGGTAACAAGTTGATCTGAGAAACGTGTGATCATGACAGTTCCCCCTTTTTCATGTCCCTGGCACCGCCTATGCTAACATTATACAAACATTGTAATGCGATTTTTACTTCTTTAGCATAGCATGACTAGCACAAGCCAAAAAAGTGTTTTTCCCTTTTTTCATTCAGTTGTTAGAAAACTAATCCTCCTATTTTTGAAACCCTGTGAACGCCCATGAATTTTCTCAAAATTTCAGATTTGTGTACCCATGGTAAAAGCCTTATTCATAATCTCTCGATTCATGCCAGTTTCATTGAAATCGGTCAGTAAACAACGGAGTTATAAGAAGTCCAAAAGTACCCCCCATTTTCACATTTTTGCCCCCTGTATCCACAAATTTTGAAATTTCTAAAATTTCCCTTTATAAAAATGTAGTTCACGTCACGGCAAATCGATTGCCGTTTGTTGCGATGAAATCGGACGAGTAGTTCTCGAGATCTCGTGGGGCCGAATCCGGCCCCCCCTGCCGGGAATCGACCATACCGTCTAGCCCTCCGGGAATAGGGTTAAGGGGTCCTGTGGATGACTGAAGCTGCCAAAAACGTTTTGTGTCTGGGGTTTGGCAAATTTAAAAAGCATCTACAATTATTGCAATGTGCATATTTTCTTTCACTATAATCATGCATAAAGAATAGCACCAATTCAATCCCTTTAGGCCTGATACATTTTAGTAAATGTGGTATGGAATAATGGTACTCTAAAGAGCCTGGTACTCTGGAAGAGCTTCGAATCTTGTTATCTGTCTATAAATCACTTTGCTATTTGGTTGTTTGGTCTGAACTTTTCATCCCATTCTCACATTCCTTTGTCTCAGCATTTCTGTTTAACTGTGACAGGGTGTCATGGGTGCTTAAATTGAGATTGTGACTCATGTAGCGTAAGGCCTCAATTTTGAAAATGATAGTTTTGGTCTTCGTCAGCCAGTTCCAAAACCAGTGTGACATTTGGCCTTACTAGCTTAATTTATGACTTCACGACAGGAAGTCATAAGTGGCTGATATTAAATTGTGTTGACTGGTTTAAACAACTAGACGGCTTAAATTAATTTAGACCAGCCAGTTTAAACCGTGGTTTTAACCGGTTTAGACCAGGCGCTGATTGAGATCTGCCAACCCTGATTAGCTCGGGACCCAAGTGGGTTAGGACAGGGCGAGCCCAGTGTGCCAAAATACTGCGGACAGTACCCAGTAGCCTTTAGAATCCTGGAAACTATTGGAGGCAGTGCTCCCAGTGGTGGACACGCTCATGGTGCCAGTCGCTTCGCTCGTAACTGAAAGTGAGCTTAACGTTCCGATTAGTCGGTAGTCGTTATCTGCATCAGTATCATTTGTCCTGGATGCGTCATGCGTCACAAGGACGTTGGGAAGGTGTTATTCAGCTTAGTCACCGAGATACGGTGCGCCCCCTCCCCACCCTTCCCGTCGGATCGAATGGCGAGGGTTAATGTATCGCCGACACCAAGTCCTCGGGCTCTCTAGTCGTCGCTCGGCCGAGTACCGCGACCTCACTCGTGCGGTAGCTCGATAATGCAGAGCCGCACCCGTGGAGACATTAGCCGGCGCATTTCGGAATCTTTGTTTGGCGTCACTTGCAATGTGACACCCATGGACAGCAAAAAGGAAGCTGGCCAAAGATTGTCCCAGTTCAGTTGTCACTGGCTCAGTTGTCACTAGTTCAGCTTTCCCTGGTTTTGTTGTCCTTGGTTCTGTTGTCCCTGGTCCAGCTGTCACCGGTTCAGTTCTCACTAGTTCAATGTTTTCTCACTAGTTCAATTGTTACTGGCTCAGTTGCCTTGGTTCAGTTGTTGTTGGCTGAGTTGTCACTGGCTCAATTGTTAGTGGTTCTGTTGTCCCTGGTCCAGTCCGCACTGTTTCATTTGTCACGGGTTCAGTTGCTACCGATTCACTAGTTTCTCGTCCAGATGTCATTGGTTCAGTTGTGGTCAATCGTCATGGAACCCGTCGTGACAGGCCACTGTTGTTTCTTAACGGTGTTGTGTGACGAGGCGTGTGCTGTTTTGTTTATTTTCCTTTCATTGAGAGGGGCCTTGGTGCGTATTGCAATGGTGGTAACCATTTTCAGCCCATCTCACCTTGAGCAAGTAGGATGCCGGCTAGTATAACAGTCCACGGCAGTCTGGACCTGCTCCGCCTCCGCTACCCTGTTGCTAAGGAGACGCCTGAATCATCAGCATGCCAGACGCAACGCTGTTCATCCCATCGCAGTATTGGGGAAGTATTGCGACTTCGAAAATGTGAGGAACGAACAGCCCCAGATTAAGAAAAAGGAAACGGAAACCAGCCGAGACGCCAAAGGCCTCGTCAGTGGATGCATAAGGTTTGCATTTTGGTCCCCGCTCAGCTCAGGTGGAGCCGGGTGGCGATGCATGGCGCAACATTTTATATCCGCATATTAATGCGGATAACTCAGGTGAGAGCAGAGCCTCATCGTCTCTTTCAGAGTCATGTCATGGGATAGGAAGGTTGTGCCCTGTGCGCTAGGATGAGGGGAGTAAAGGCAGCAGTATATTCAATAAATGAACTAAATAGACTATCGTTTTTCTTCCCAGTTCATAGGAAAACCAATGCCTTAGCATTGTTGTCCGACCTATAACTGCATGATATCTGCGCCTGATTCAGTGTTAAGCTATAGTGCTTAGTTCCGGCCAGTAAGAGCCTATACATTAATCTGCCGTACATGCAACAGCAATGGAAAACTTGACGTCCTGGTTCACCCGCCATTTGTTATGGAAGCCAACTCTTCATTCGAAAATGAAAGCCTATTCACAGGTTGAGGTGATCCCATTCCGCAGTCATGTGCCCCGTGAACATACTGGACTCACCTCGTCGAAGCGGAATCGTTATCTTTCTGAGGGACGTAATAAGTATCGTTAGTCGTGCGTATTTACGCAGCGACGCTTGGCAAATGTCAACACGTAAGATCGGTTGATGATCGCGCACAAATATTGGACGGATTATGTTAGGACATACGGATTTGGCAGTTGCGTATATAGATATCCTTAGATGCTGATGCTGGGATGTTGATGGTCTGATCAGTAATTTTTTCTATAGTGCTATACCGGTCTAAAATAACTATGTCCGACCACGCCTTTTATGCCTTTGGGCTGAAACAGCCGATTCTACCATATGTGGATTTAACATCGTTCTTCATTGCGCATGTACCGTATCTACCGGAGATCCGTTCTTCATCGGCGTTCACTGAAAGCTAGCACTGAGGAAACTGTTACTTCATAAGCAGTGGTACGTGTTTCCACCCAGCAGGGCCGGATCCAGGAAATAATTTTGGAAAGGGCACATCCATTTTTAGGGGTCTCCGGGCAGCAAAAGGGCCTCCACGATCAGGAGGTATACCTACAGTAGATCTGGCCACAGAACTGGGGGTAAGCTTTATCTGGCTGGATAAAACCTGCCCTGTGTAGTGTGCGTTTCTCGATAAATTTAGTTATTTTGAGGAATGTCTTGAAGTGAAAGCACCTTCTATCCATTGGCATTCCTACCGCAAAACATACCTTTCAGGCCAGGTCAACAAGGGTCCCTTTGCTCTAGATAGACGGTCCCCTGATGATGTTCTGAGCCTGGCGAGCCGCAAACCGGAATAATCCGAGCCGGATTCTGCTCGCAGCGCGAAGAGGCTGCTTCGTCTTAGCCCGTGCCCCTGGGCAAAACGTGGCAGGGATGTAGTTCTCGCTTCCCCTCGTGTGGCAGCGGTTCTCTTACAACCACCGACTTTTCTGGTGTCTGTTGAGTATCGAGAAAAACGGGTATACCGCACCTAGCACCGGGCATCTCCTCTTCCTAGCAATCCGTGCTGAGGGGGCTTCCCGGATTTGGGACGGGTACATGCACTAAGCGCTCCTCCCATGGGTAAATGCACGATTTTCTCACGGGGAAAGGGACACAGTTCAGATTGCCCCGCCGGGAATCAGGTTTAGCGCGCGAAAGATGCTCTAAACCGGTCGTTTTTGCAATAATTTTGACGATAGGGAGTTCAAGCCTTCCTTCCAAATACCCTACTGGCTCATCTCCTAGACGCATCGCGGTCGTCCAGCGCAGGTCGTCGAACACCTTCGCCGCTCAGATTTAAACAGAATCCGCACCATGAATTATCTTGAACACTGATTGCATTGAATCCAATCACTCAACCCCTTGTCCAGCAAGTGTTAAAGGAGTGGAATATGCCATTGCCTGGTAAGTCAGATTGCTTAAGTAAAGATTTATTGACGGCTCTGGGCCAAAATGGCAGTTTTCCTTCGTGTCAGGCTAAACAAGGCGAAGGCTGACGTACTAGTTACTCGGTCAAAAATGACAGTTTGGACTTGCCTGCCTTAATTAGAAGTCGTTTATCAATGTTAGCATAAGCGGGAAAAACGACTATGTATGGTATGGAAATATTTGTTTTGTTTGCAGCGACGGATATCTGCAGAGTGTTATCCATTCGTTGACTGAAAAGATGTTTTCTAAAGGTAGCTTTCATCAGGGACGGTTACCACGTCTAATCTCAAGACGGTATAACAAACGGTGGGCGATGAAACCACCAGGCTTGATTTTACTATTACCATTTTTATTTTGCGTCAGGACGCGCGGCGGCTGGGGCGGGCTTCCGCTCAGTAGACCCGTTCTCGAGGACGGCGCCTGGCACGTGCATTAGTATTCCGCCATCACAAAATACTTCCAGGACTGTAGCGCGCACATCTGCCAATTTATGTGCCGTTCTCCATTTATTGCGGGCAGTTTTATGGCTCAGTGATGGACACGTTCCGGAGTAAAACCACCACGGCTGGAAACATAGCCAAACTGGATATAAAGCGGAACTGGGCTGAGTTATCTGGCATCTGGCATCTGGCATCTGGCAGATAACGTGCAAAGTCGAATTCGATTAAGAATCTGTCATTTGTCCATGCCAAGATAACAAGATTTCTAAGGAAGCAGACGTAATCAATCGCAAATCGTCTATATCTGGGGACTATGAAATCCTGTGCAGCGTTAAATACTTCTGTTGGCGCCGTGAAAAGTTTAAAATCCTGCTCGACTGAACATTGTCAGCAGGCATCAGCGTTCTGCTCTCAGGCTTATTTTAGGGCCACAAATGATGGCTGGGTTGGGGACTGTTAATGACAAAAAGCATCTCCATCGTCACTTACCGCCAAAGTCTGGCCTCAGACTGTTGTCATAGCCCCGCAAGAGGCTGTCCAGGAGTTCAGAAACGTGCTCCTGATTGTTCTGTTGTGTGCTGGAGCAGCTGAAAGTGGAAAAGACCCGAAAACAGGGCGAGTTATCGCAAATACGAGCACACGTGCGGACACGTGTCACACATGCGTACGAGTCAGAAAGTTTGAAGATAATTGCCTAGTGCAGCATTTCAAAAAGACTTTTTTGGCAAAAAAAACTCACAGAGTGAGTAGCCGAGTCCTTCGCGGTTTTTGTGCCACTTATGCCGGGCCACATTTTGCTGAATCCTTGTGCCCATTGTCGAGTCCTTGCGTCCCCAATGATGAGCCCTCCGTCCATTCTAACGAGTCCGAAGTCCCTCCCGCCGCGTCCATGTATCACTCCAACTGGGTCCCAGTGTCAGTGCTGCCGAGTCCCTGTGTTCTGCTGAATCCTTGCGTTCTTGCGGTGATGGATGGACTGAGGCGGCCCCTAGAGCCGCGAATCGTTCTCCGATTTCGGCGTTAATTGTGATGGGGCACCAGCGCCAATACCCACGCTGGATCGTGACTGGCTACGATTAACTATCCATTCTCATGTGGTGGCGGGAAGGGCATGACAAAGTTTGATTGTTTATGGCTGGTATTAAAGATGAAAGACTCAGTAAGGATGGTTCGTATTCGCCCGAAATAGCTTCGTGTGGTTCGTGCCCTTACTGTGCTGTGTACAGGTACCAGTGCGCGCATGAGACAGCAGGCTAGTGTCTCCGACACAGTTCCAGCAAATCCCCTTATTTAACCCGCGTTATTTAATCAAATCCACACACATGGTTAAGTTATACGACAGAAACTTAGCATTTATCTTTATATCTGACCATCACAATAGCCTTACCTGGTGGAAAACTGGACACCAATGAAAACCATGATGATGACAGAGAGGCTGGTGAATCTGCAAGGCAAAAACACTACGATAGGACTTCAGTCTTTTCACTCTTCCCTTCTGTCGCTCTGCCCTTCCTTCCATTCCTCTTCCTCCCTCTTTTTCCCTTTTTCGCCCACTCTGTGTTCCGCCACCTCCTTCTCTCCCTCACCTCTCTATCTCTTCATAACCAAACGATAAATGTCAGATCGTATTCGCATTTAATGACGACACTACGTTCAATGGCGGTGGATAGAAGATGACATGGACTCAGATGCTAAGTGGTGGCCATGGAAACACGGGTATCCATTTGTTTTCTTTCGCGGTGACCATGCCCCTCCCCCGATGTGGACCTCGGCCCCTCTTAAGCCAATTCCCCCCTGTTTTCCTGCATTATTAGCAAGGGAAATAGTCAGTAATAACGAAAATAATGACCATAATAGAAACTGATAGGAGAAAAGCACAGAATGCGGCATCAAATGACCCAAAACATTTAAAAAAGTAGTGACGGAACTGAGGTCAAGTAGGCGCTGTGATAAGTGCGTCGTCGTCTGTAAGGCCTGGTGGGGACATTGCCCTATCAATGTTTTTTTCCTTTAGCAAAAAACCTTAAATCATAGATATTCGAAAAAAGTCGATAGACTCAAAACAACTAAAAATCGGGAATTTCATACAATAGGACGCTGGCACTCATATAGTTTTTGTTTGACAAACGATACAAAATAGAGCCGGCCAAAATAAAGTGGGCTAAGTCCGTTGGGACATCCGCATTTGAAGGAGGACAGGTTGTCGGGTCCTGGATCTCCCCCCCCCCCCACTCAGTCATTTATACAAAACGACACCCTTGCATGTATCGTATAGTACGATATAATATCCATCATACGTCTTTATCGTATCCTCTTAGGTCAGTCAACGGGAGACTTCTTGCTCAATAGGTGCCAGACTTCATGAGCATCAAAAGCTGCACACCGTTCCAAGACTGATTGTCCTCTTCCGGAAGAATACACTCCCCGTACCCTTGCCCTGCTCTGGAGGAGGGCCAATTGGCCGAAGCAAGACAGGCCGGGGTCAATACACCAATCTGGCTGATCGCGTTAGCGCTCACGGCTGGCGGGCCGGCGGTCACGGCCCTCCGTCCCGTAATCGAGTCCGCCCAAATTAGGCGCCGTCTGAGCGGATTGAGCGCGCGCTGTCTCTCCTGACAACATTGTCCTCCCGAATGGGATCGGCTGAATCCGACTGTCGTTTTCCCGCTCGCTGCCGCGCGGCATAATGGCCTCCGCGGCTTTGTTTTTCGCGAGGCCGCAAAACCTGAGCACAGGTCCAAGACAATCAAATGGAATGGTGTTGACACGCGTCTTTTCGCGTTCTCGAAAATACATTTCTAGATGTTCAGTTCTTGAAGAAGATATGCTAATTACAATGTACAATGAGAATACTGAGCACAGTACCAGGAACGATTTCCTGTAGGATATTAGATTGTTGATGGACTTGGGAGCGCATACAGGAAAAACTGTATTTGTGATTTATTTTCTTGAATGGGGAATAGGAAGATGTTAACTAGTTCCTGTGACTTTAACAGTCGGAGCTTTCCATAAGTCACAACAAATTATCATGTGGTAATAATTATGTAATAATAACAAACGATTACGTACAACTTGTACTGAAGTTTTATCGTTAAGGAGAAGCTCGGCAGACGGCCATTGTGAGTTTTCAGGCGATTACCAAGGTATTTAATAAACTCTGCGATCTGACGTTCGGACAAAAAATTAGGGCTGCCGGGCAGAGTGGTGGCTCTAAGTCGGGCACAAAAATAAAGTTAACTTCGGGAGCTTTGACGATCCTGTGAATTGGAAAAGATTAATGAAATGGGCAAAATCTCAAAAGGACCTAGAACCTAAAAGACTAATGCAACAGAAGAAGAAAAAAGAGAAAAATATCTGGATAAACTTGTGCTAGTCAAGGGGTAAAATTAATCGCCGACGACATGTTCTAAGAATCCATCCTAACAGGTCAGGAGCCTTCGACGCCACGGTGTCCAAAACCAGGCGGCAACGACAGATAAAGAAGTCTACCTGTGAGGGAACCGAACGCACGAGGTCTCCCTAAATCTAAGGGACCCGACGCAAAAGGGATCCAGCAGCAGGGCTTTTATCGTTTCAGGATCATGGCTGGAGACCCTGACGGGAATGGGAAGGTTTAGACTCCCATGTTCAGATACTTAAAATTAGGACTATGACAATGACTTGAAAGAAACTGCCCGAAATCCTACTTAGACCCCATCCCATCCCAACAATTTTTCGGGAATCTCTACCCATGGTCATGGCGGTTTACGTCGGAATGTATCGTGGTATTTAGGTTCCCAGTGCCCCTGGGGGCCTGAAAGCTGCAAGGCATTTGAGTTCTCGGAGCGTGGAGCCAACACTAATGGATCCGAACCCCCCTCCCCCTCCTCCTAAAGTCAAAAGTTACTTTTTGCGTCTGCGGCATTGGCGCAGAAATAATGACCCACAACCTATGGACCCCTGACGCATGGGAGCCCCTGACCTATGTGAAGCAGCGGCTTTAAACACCATTGTTGTGTGAAGCTCATCCCAGTAAGTACGATGCCTTGTACAAGCGGAGCTGACAGTCATTAAGCAGTGTGCATTGTGCTGTTCAGTCCGTTAATGTCCAAACTTAATAACGAAATTCGAATAACTCATGGCCTTTATGGTCGTCTGCGGAAATTCTGAGACGTCACAGTTCAGCTAACAGTAAAGCCTTAACCGCGTGTTGGCAGAATCTCCGGCCCCTCAGAATCTTGCAGAAGCCACACAGAGAACGATTTTTTACCCTCCTGCTTACTGGACGCTTGGCATTCATGGTTTCAGACTTCTTTATCTGGTCCCTGGTTGCTACGAATGAGGCATAAGGAATGAAGATGCCACAAATGCAAAGCTGTTGATGTTCTTAACGTAGTTCCCTTGCCAGCAGACACTTTCTGCTAATCATTGTAATCACTGCTACCTTGGAAACCTTGCTCTTCAGTATCTCACCCTGTGAGTCAAACCTGAAGCTTATGTAAATAATTTTAGCGTCTGTTACTTCAGTTTCCCTGTTGACGGCAGCGGGAGAACCACTGGTGATGCAGTTTGCAATCTACAATTGAAGTTAACGTTGGAAATATGCATGGACCGGCATTTCTTCAAGCAATGGAACGTCTCTTTTTATGTGGATCAGTTCCTCTGTCCAGCGCAGTGTCTTTAACATGCGTTGATTGGACAAACCGTCATTTTGATTTTCACATGCTTTGTTTGGTTATCTGCGCATGAATTTAAAGCGTTAACCTGCTTCAGAATATTTTTATATAACCCACGAATTTATGTTTCGCTGAAAATGAACACAGATTACGTCCCAAAAAATTTTACGGAATCATTTACGATTTCATTGATCTAAGCGTCCGATTGTTTGTGGTACGCTATACGCCAGTAGCCTACTCAGATACCGGGCTACTCATACCACGACACTGTCTACAAAAATATAAATTAAGAAACATAAAAGTTAGCAAGTTTAAATAAAAACAGTACGTTGTACATTACGTTGTCCACATATGCTTGCATGACACGAAAAAAACATACATGTTCCGTTCGTTCGCAGATTGCATTTATATGCTACATTTCACTAGACAGGTTGCGCCATGTTTGGTCACTTAGGGTGTAAATATCCTGACAGCCATACAATTTACTTCAAGATGTTGTAAGAAAGCAGTGCACCTCTTACTGGTTACAAATTTCTGAAACTATATGCTGTGTCATTTACATTAGCCAGCAAACTACAGTGGCCACTCACGTGCATCCCATGCTGTTGTTGCTGGCTGGTCAGTTAACCGACTTCCAACCGACTTTCGCGGACTTTCACCGACTTCAACGTTCACGCACTTCGGGCTATGAAAACCCGAGTCCACGACCGTTGGAAAGTGCCTCTGGAGCTGACAGTGGCCTTTAGCAAACTCTTCAGTACCGCCAGGCGGTGGTGGCCGTGCACCTGACCTGACGGTTGCGGCAGACGGTCGGGGTGTGAGCGGTCCAGCTGTCCGTCTGGCACCACTGGGGGCACCGTCCGCCGCTCAGCAGCACCCGGGCCACACCGGCCAGTCAGGGATGACCCGGGGAACGGCTTCCGCAGCGCCGCAGCCTGCGACAATGCGACCCGGCGGCACGGGCCAGCCGACAACGCTGCCAACCGACGGTCCGCAGGCGACAGTGGCGGCGCCTCCACTGACCGGGGACTGTCCCATGACCCGCAGCCGACAGCAGCGACGTCTCCACTGGCCGGGGACTATAACCTGCAGTTGACAGTGGCGGCGCCTGCACTGGCCGGGCGAAGGACCGGGGACTGTCCTATAACCTGCAGGCAACAGCAGCGACGTCTCCACTGGCCGGGGACCTGCAGTCGACAGTGGCGGCGCCCCACTGGCCGGGGACTGCCCCATGACCTGCAGTCGACGGTGGCGGCGCCCTCTGGAAGGCTCGAACTTGTGGAGCTCCATGTTCGCCTTGCTTCTCAACTAGCGCTTCAGCTCTTGACACATCAGGCGGACGTCTCGGAGATCTCTGAGAGTGAAACTGGAGGACTGAGGGAGAGAGAAAGAAAAAGAAAGGAGAGGGAGTGACACAGAGAGAAAGGGAGACGAAGGGGTAGAGGGGAGAAGAGAGAAAGCCCAGGCGTTAATATGTCTGGGCCCGGAAAAGGAGTAGACAGATTAGCCTCAGTGCTCACGGGACATAAAATTAGCGAATGGGCGGACAACGAGAACGGTGTGCAAAACTTGCTGGTCCCATCTGCAGAATGTTTTGGAGGTCCGACATTGGACGATAAGTGTGCTCCTGCTCAGTAATAACCGAGGGTGGTTGATGACGGCGGTAAAGAAAACAACCCGCATAATCATCACCGTACGTATGTATGACAATGCGTGGCTTTGTTTTTCTTGATATACTCGCCCATTTATCATGAGACACATGAGCGCAAAATTTCTGTTTTGCTTTTTGCCCGTCCAAATGGTTAATTAAGTGTTCAACGGGATCAATCCACGGGACAACCAGCATGACACATCTGCACAAAGGACGTCCAAGTTTTGATGCGTATATTCCTGGTCAAAGGTGTCTCTTTGTCGCCAGATCCCAACAAACGCACTTGCTCCCTCGCTTTTTTTTTGGAAACGTATAAAAACGATAGAACTCCAGGGAACCATGGCATCACATAACAGTAGATCGGCCTGATAGGAACAGGAACTGTTTGAGAACATGCTGTTTTGCGAGCCAGTTCATCTCGCTACGCTTTCGGATTGCCCTAGTCATGTCTCCCTCGACCCCCCCCCCCCATGGCAGAGGAATTTGTCTTGAAATCCCCATATCAAAGAATCAAAAAATAATAATAATATCAAAAGATATATATTATAATGAAATCAGAATTAAACAGTTCAAATACGTAATAAAGTCTTCTCCCTGATCATTATAAGACATGGGTCCGTTCCGGAGTTCGCCGAGGTCCCAAAATGACGACCTAGCCCAGCTCTGGCCCCCTGACGTGAAGTCCAGGTCCCACCTAGACGCTATCAATTTAATATATGTGAAGACCTGGTCTAGCCCTAGGTCTTACGGTGTCAAAGCAGGCATGCAGAAAATGTGAAGGGTGGCAACTGGAAGTCCAGGCCAAACAATGACTTAAAGTTCCAGTCAATTAAAGCTCCAATCAGTTTTCACTTCCGGCACAACTTAGTTACTCATGTCCCGAAACTCAGCGTTCGATATAACATTTTTGGGAGGAACTGGGCCCAGGTCCGGCCCGAGCCCCAAGATTTGGGGTTTAGCCTGCCCCAGCTCTACCCAGGCCCTAGGGCCCTAAGCCCAAAGGGTTGGCTCGGCGGCGAACACCAGTCCGCTCTCGGGCGGGCCTGTATCAGCCAGTGCTCGTTAGGGACCGGTGTAAAGTTGCCAGAGGTGCTCCACATTCAACACCATAAGACACATAAGCGGCACGCGTGCAGCGCAAACAGACGACACGGCGTCGTCAAACTCGCGTAAGACAGACATCGGCCACTAAAAATTCGGCCTTGTAAGTCAAAGAACACAGCGATGATGGTTCAGGCAAACCATGTCACGCGCTGCTCCACGGACGCCGGAGCGAAAGCGCAGATCGAGATCCTCAGTAATCGTTCGCGCATCATGAGAATCCATCGCAGCCGACCGCCGCGCCCAGTTACCGCGGCAGAATCTATGTACCCGCGTCCGAACTGGAATGATCAAATGAATCATCACGTGGCGGCCGATCACCGCGTGGATGAATGCCCAGTCCTATCTCGGACGCGGTCGGGGCCTTTCGCTGCAATTTGTCCACCGAGACGGCCGCAGCGGCGTGGTCAGGCCCGTGCCGACATCCCAGGGGCTCACTGGCCAAAGCGGAGGAGGGTGAGTACTCCTCGCTGAATCTATCCACGATTCCGAACGTCAACATGGAGTGAGAGTACACGTCAACAGGGGCCCTCGACGACTTCATCCCATCTTAGTTATATGCATTTCCTATGTTAGCGACCCGTCACTATGAATCCACACACACACACACACACACACATATATATATATATATATATATATATATGTATATAATATTTACAGTTCCCTACCAGGGCTTCCACCATCGCTTTCACCGATTTTTCCGGGAAAGGGTGGGATGTAACGGTGCTGAAGAACTTTTGATTCTCGGAAAATACGCCAGTTATGGTGAAAAGGGCTCAGAAACATACTGTTTCATGTGTTTTTCAATGTTAATTTAACGTCGTCAAAACAAATACAATATAATTCGACAGTCAGCCATACTTGTATTGAGACTGCAACGGCATGGAAAACAAAGCGGCGTCCAGTTCCGTAGCGATGACGAACGACGAAAATTCATCTCCCGACGCAGACAGACAGCACTGTACAGCTGTACTGTACTGTACTGTACTGTACTGTGTAGTACTGCGCTCACTCGCATCACTGGCCGCGTCCCACCGGCGCTTCAGAAGCCTTCAGGTGTCGGTTGCAGGACTACTAGTTTCAGTATGGAGGGCAAATGTGGGATCGCTAAGCCAGCCAACGATCGATTCTGAGGACAGGCACTGTCTAGTAAAAGGCAACATGGCTGGAAATCCTGAGGATTTGGGAGAGTTTAAACCTATTTTCGAGAGATCTTAGCATTTCGCTTAAAATGATGCCTGAGGGAAACGAGTGGATCCTATTCGGACCCCTCCCCGTTCGATAATTTTCGTAAATCCCCAGCGAAGTAAAACAAAACCTTTCGAGAAGATCGCAACATGGGATGTCGCCTTATCCTATCCAGATCCTGGGTCTATTTTGGTCGGAAGCTCCTTGAGCCACCCGTACAGCGATTCTGGTAAGCCAACCTGCGACACTGGTCCTGCAGAAGCTGACCTGGTCAGGTCAGCTTCTGCTCATTGGAAGTACTTGCAAAACTATTGTCATGGAAAATATGTTTCTGTGTTTTTACACTGAGTGTGGCAATGCAGCTTAGGTTTCCTGAAGATGGAGAAAACATCTTTGAGACGTCAAATATAAGAACACATATATGAGTAATATCGGTAATTTGATTGGTGACCTTTCTTCGCATACAAAAATGAACATGATGCGGATCGAAAAAAAAACGAAAAAAACTAATTAAAGCGAACAACGCATTGGTCCTTAACAAAACGTTTATATATAAATATATACGCATATATATATATATATATATATATATATATATATATATATATATATATATATGTATGTGTGTGTGTGTATGTATCGCGTAGAGTATATAATATAACGCATGACCCTTGTATGTATCGTGGGGCATGACGTTTTTAATGTTGAACTATTATGCCGTTTGTATGTACATACGAATATAGCCCAAAAACGAAGACCCGTTTTCTTGGACAATGGTTTGTTATCCGAAGCCTTGTCCTCCGTTATCATAACTTCATCCTGGGTTATACGCCTTCTGAGACTTCGAGGTATCATTCAGGAATGCGTTACATTCAAAGATATGTTTTCTTCTATCAAAATTACAAGAAGTCGATATGTCGCTTTTGACTACATGAATGTATAGAGTTTTCAACTTTTTGATGCGCCTGTAAAAGCCTCAGTTTTTGGCTTAAATGAAATTCACAATCGTCGCTGGATTGTAGGTATAACGACGGTCACATTACATTCATTGCCTTACGCGATAATTTGTTAATTTTTCAAATAATTGGTTGAAAAGTTACTGAACCACGAGCAGTCGCATTTCACCCGCGTCCGACTGTGGGTCGCCGCCATGCACGATAGACTGGTAGGGCAGTTGACGGCCCCCCTTAACTCACGAACGGTTGGTCGCACGATAAAAATAAGCACACTGTTGGAAAGCCCGTGACGAGTATAGCTCAGACCTGGTCTCATATTTTAGTTTTGGATAATTTGTGAGCCATTTACGGGCTATACATGTTTTCTCATAGCCCACTGCATGAGAACAAGAAACAGCCTGAATCTCAAGGGCTGTGACTAACAAAGTCTAGCTGAAAGCACCAGCGGACAGGTAAAAGTCCGCAGATGCCAATACACGCCTTATTTCTCTGATTTCTTTAATATGTACACGGAAATCTGGGGTTGAAGACACAGTGATTTTCGCACCGCTGCAAGGCGGGCGCCGCCGACGAAACCGGTATGAAATTAACGGGAATTAATTTTGGCATTCTTTCATTTTCGCAAAATGTGCCATTCCAAGTACTGTTTCATGATCCTAATGGTTCTTGTGATGATTTCTCATGCTTAACCCTATTCCCGGCAGGGGGGCTGAATCCGCCCCCCCTCGGGTTTTTTGCTTGCCAATTCTAGGCTTTTTAACGCAGCTTCACGAAACTTGGTGACTTTTCTTAGCTATTTTTTCTACGTGCTGTGACAGAATTTCAAAATTTTATTTTGCTCAGGGGCGGAGTCAGGCAACGTTTTTGGGAGGCATCTCATGCCATTTTTGGCAATATTGAGGGTAAAAGGAAAATGTTTGCCAAAAACAAAGGTTTAAAGATAGAACTTAAAACTTTACATGGATGTATAGCTAAATAGCTGGGCAATGTGCACACAAACTTTTGTTTATCTGAGGCCACTTCACAAGGTCAGTTCAAGGTCAAAAGTTAAAATTTGTTTTTTTGCAATAATTTCGGCGCCGTTTTTTTCAAATCCCAAACCCGGAATACATATGACGTAGAAGGGTTCTCCCTACTTGTGTACCAAATTTCAGCTTGATATCAGGTCGGGCCACGGAGCTATGACCTAAAATATCAGTGCGCGTACCCTATATCGCAATAGCCATAAAATGAAATTTTTGGAATAGAGTTAATTCAAATGGTTGAAAACGTTTACAGATAATATCAAATGCACACGAGATCATTCCAAGTGACCCCAAGGTCACTGGAGGTCATTTAAGGTGAAAGGTCACAAACTGATCTGAAGAATGTGTGACCATGACAGTTCCCCCTTTTCATGTCCCTCGCACCGCCTATGCTAACATTATACAAACATTGTAATGCGATTTTTACTTCTTTAGCATAGTATGACTAGCAGAAGCCAAAAAACGTCTTTACCTTTTTTGTCCATTCATTTGTTAGAAAACTAATCCTCCTGTTTTTGAAACCCTGTGAACGCCCATGAATTTTTCCAAAATTTCAGATTTGTGGACCCATGGTAAAAGCCCTATCTATAATCTCTCGATTCATGCCAGTTTCATTGAAATCGGTCCTTAAACAACGGAGTTATAAGAAGTCCAAAAGCACCCCTGATTTTGACATTTTTGTCCCCTGTATCCACAAATTTCAAAATTTTGAAAATATCTTTTTATCAAAATGTAGTTCACGTCACGGAAAATTGACTGCGGTTTGTTGCGATAAAATCGGATGTGTAGTTCTCGAGATCTCGGGGGGGTCCGAATCCGCCCCCCGCCGGAAATTCGGTCCTTGGGTTAAAACCACTTGGGCCCCCTGGAGGTACTAAAGGCTCTCTCAAAGGCTTAAGAGGTCCACAAACATTTCAGTGGGTCCTCTAGATGAATTCAAATAGACTTTCGGGAGTGCTTCTCATCGAAGTTACATACAGTGTCCATTAAAGTTTTCTCTGGGTTTCTAAACGTTTTAGGGGTGCTCTTGATATTTTCAGAGGGTCCAGGAAACAATTATTTGTCCAGTTCACCCTTTCCAAAATATATGAGGAGCGTCTGAAAAAGGGCACTTCAAATATGTTTAAGGAGGGCCCCTAGAAAGCCACAGATGCCCCTTCCTTTTTTAAGGATCCATCGAATTTGTGTGGAATCTTCGGAAGGCACCTCAGAAATTTCCTCATCCGGTCAAAAACTCCTATCCTGAATGTCTCAGAGAACCTTCGAAATACCTATGGGCCTCTCAAATGTTTGAGGACGTACAAAAACTTCAGTGAGCCCTCGGAGGCATTCAGTGAAGGCCCCTTAGACTTTAGCGGTCCACTCCTTGGACTCATCTAAAGGGCCCTTAGAGTTTTCTTGTGGGTGTAAAGCACGCCTTGGGCGCCTTCTCCCCCACTAGCGACTCGGTGATTAGTCGGGTCACCAATAAGGATTTAGCTGTGCAACGATTGCTCCGCTTGCCATACGGTAATTGCAACCAGGTTTCAATATGGATATGCATTCACCGTAGAGCAATCCCGGCACCCCACACGAAGGTGGGAAAGATCATTTGCCCTCACAGTCATTTACTAAAATCACCACATTAAGTTACTGGTCACACAAATCATACAACGCAATTAATGGCCTGATACAAATGCACAAATACGTAAAGCACAAAATATCGAAAACGAAGCCTCAACACGACGGCGCAGACGAACAGTCACTCGCACGGACACAGGAACATTACACCTCGTAGTCGGCTGAACCCACTTTAGTCCTATCCGAAAGAAGCCAAGGTACAGAGTGCCACGATTTTTGGGCTGGTGTCATCGACATACGTCTATCTCAGCGCACGCATGCGCGGGAGCCGGCCGCGCCTCCCGCTCGCTCGCTCGCTGCCGGTCCCGCGCCCCTCTGCCGCATGACGCCGATCAGTATATTCCGCACCGTAGTCATTTATATTTTACATGAGGCTGTCGATCTTTTCAGGGTGTCCGTGATGTTTTCAAAGGGGCCTCAAATATTTTCTCGTTTGGTGTATTATTTCTTTGTCTGAGGTGCCCTCTGGAAATATCACGGCCCCCTAAATGAATTCAACGATTTCTTTGCAAGAAATTTGAAGACATTGTATTTTAAAAGAATTCTTTAGGCATTAGGGAGGGGCCCCTCCTTCAAGTAGTTTAAAAGGCCCTTTGGAGTTTTGTGGGTCCTCAAACGTTTCGACAGGCCCATGCTCTTGGCATTTTCAAAGGGCCTCTCGAACAATACGTCGTCCGGTTCAAAAATCTCTTTCTGAATGCTCGAAGCATGTCAAAAATTTGGCGGCGTTGAAAAAAAAATCATTATGTCCTCGATATTGATTCAAAAGGAAACTCTCAGGCCTGGGAGAGTCATTCCTCCAATTTACTGAAAGGGCCCAGGAGAGATTTTTAGACCCATCGAACTTTTGAGAAAGTTCTTGGTATTGTCAGAGGGCCACTCAAACTTTTTCTCGGGGCAACTCAACCATTTCCTCGTCGACTGGAAAATCCTCTTCTGATTGTTCGAGGGGTTCCTAAGAATGTTTAAGGAGGACCGGAGGAGAGCCCACTGGATTCTTCTATAGGATCCCCTTGAATTCATCCAAAGGGTCCGTAGAGTATGTTGCTGGGCTCTGGAGTTTTTGAGGGTGCCTTCACTATTTTTAGAAAGCCCTCAACCTTCCAGGCGAGGATTCTCCTTACCAGACAAGGCAGCCCTTCCGTAGCTTGAATTTGCTTACCGACTAGTACCGCCGATTGAAAAAGTTGCAGAATGCTTCAGAAAATTTAAACGTCATTTCAATAATGGGCCCCAGCACAGCATTTTGGGCCCAACTTCAAAACTGAAGGAGCTGAAATCATCACTGGGGGGGTGCTGAAATGAACATTGAGAGGAGGTTTGCGCGCTCCCTCAAAATAATTTAAATGAAGTCCTTGCCCATGGTTAGAGCACTAGGTATACTTGGTAAGAACCAGTTTTCTTCCCCATAATAAGTAACTGGCCACCGTGGTCCCATGAACGGTACAACTCTCACTTTTTCTGGATGTGAATGATCAGACAGCCTGTCAGGCGTCAACCTGCCTACATTTACATTGCATTGCTTTGATGATCGCCTATTTACGCCACAACGATGCCCGGCTCTGGCATCCGGCAGCCATTCCAGGGCACATACCTTTTCTGCCGGGAGCTGCCTGGCAGTAAAGGTGTCCTCGAAAGGCCCCAATGTCCACTGACCTGTCCAGGCCAACGGACATTGGGACCCTTAAGGACATGCCAGGGACCCAGCCCTGGGGATTCCCTGTCCCTGCCAAGAATTTCTAGAGTTGGGATGGTAAGACCCCTAGGTCCAATGGGTTACGTTGCGTCACTGGGGCTCCCTTCCCGACACATCTCACCATCCATGGCGGGAGAACCTTTGCTGGCTGGCGACTCCTTTGCAGAGCATCTTTTCCTGTCCTTGCATGTGCCTTTTGGCAGGCACATGCAGGTACATGTAGGTACATGCAGGTACATGCCGGGGGGCCCACTTGCCATTCTCAATCAGGAGAGTCTTTGCCTGGAATCTGGGGGGCCTTTGTGGAGGAGTGGGTTTGTCTTGCCCGGCCAGAGGGCTCCTCTAGGCCACTGCCAGGGGCCCCTTTGTGGGCCGAAAAATTTTGAGGGTCCCAGGAACCCCTATGACCCCGTGGCTACGCTACTGGCTCATCATTCACGGAAGGCAGAGACATTTTGGGTCAATTCTTTATAGTCAACGCCCATGTGGTCAGTGTTAGATCCAGCGACGGCGGAAAAGGGGGGGGGCAGGAGGGGCGGCCCCCCCAGCCTGACGGCTGGGGGGGAAAACTATGTTTTTGCCCCCCCAGAAATTTCGGTCACTCCACCAAGCAAAATCGTGAAAAATCAGCCTTACGCTGTTAAAAAAGAAAAAATCGATGTATGAACCGAAAGAAAACTTACTCCGAATATACAAGAAGGCTTTGTGCTATGAAGAGAGGCCTGTGGTCTGAATGAGCGTTTAGAGACTCCTGCTAGCTTGTAGGGGAATTCACAGCTTGTTTCAGGAGGGCCCCCTGTGGACCCATAAACGACCTCTGCCAGCCTGTCAAGGGACCTCCTTTCGGTCTGGAAATAGGGCCCTGCCCATGCCTCCAGAGGTCGACATGGGCCCTTAACAGACAGATAGAATGCCCTCTACAGATAGGCAGTGGCACCCTGGCCAACAGGTACCCCTAAACGATTGTTCAGGAGCCCCTGCTTTCCTGTACACATGCCCCTGCCGACCTGTAACAGGCACCCGCCAGATCGCCAGGAACGTCTTTACAGTTGAGCATGGGCCCGTTTACACTTCAGCGAGATACCTTTACAAAACGACAGTAATTTTAACCACATGGGGTCCCACTCATTACGAGGACCAGGCGGGGATCCAAAGGGGAGCAATTAGGGTGGCCGCCCCCTCCTCCCTGAGGACTGAGAAGCGGCCCCTGTCAGACTTAAAAGGAGGCCCGAAGGGGCCCCGTATGAGCTTCACGGGGTCTCTATAAAAACCTGGCATGCTCTTGATGTAGTCCGAGAGGCCACCTGGAGGGCTACATGACCTCTGAGATACATAGAGGGTCCCTGAAGCTCCCAAAGGGCCTCTGAGACCACAGCAGGGTCCCAGTACGGCAGAGTGTTGCCGAGACCGCCAGATGGCTCATAGGGCCCCTGAGACGGCCAAGATGAGGACTGAGTCCCTAGGGAGCCCCTGTGAGTGAAAAGCTGAAGGTTCTTGATGTAGTCAGAGGGCCTCCGGGAGGGTTAATGAGACCCTGACACGGTAAGATGGCCCCTAAGATAGAAAGAAGGGCCCTTGAAACTCTTCGAGGGTCCCTGGGACTGCAAGGGACCTCAACGCGGCGAAGGGTCCATGAGACCGCTAACATTGCCAGAGAGGCACCTGAGACGGAAAGAACTTTAGATGGTGCCTGGCACGACATAAGGAGACCCTGGCCAGCCAGAGGGGCCCACTGAACAGGGATTCGTCGATAACCTACTCAGTCTCGAGAGGAGCCACAAATGGGCTACATTGGCCTTTTTGAAACTTTGGGGCTATTGGTGCTGTCAGAAGTCCCCGGGAAGATCAGGTGGTTTCTGGGACGACAAGATGGGCCTGTACACCGCAGATGACCCCTGAGAACGCCAAAAAGGTCGCAGGACCCCTGCGAGACAATGACGATAAGAGTGCCTCTGAAACGGTGTTTGGACTTTATGGGGGCGCTGGGCGGACAGAGGGTCCCCGAATGTAATAAGTGGGCTCCTGGCACGGGTAAGATCCCCCTGAGACTGCCAGCGAGGCCCATGAAGCGCCAACAAAAAGGCTAGGGTTGTCACGGCTAGAGGGGTGTTAAAAGACTGCCAGATATACCTCATGTAATAGAGGAAGACCCCTGATACAGCCATGGGGACCACCGGACACGTTCAGAGGGTCTATGACACTGCACAGGGGCCCTGAAATTGCCAAAAGGTGTTCTGTAACTGCCAGAGGGCCCCTGAGATGGCAAAAATGTTTCCCAGAGACGATAAGAGGGGTATCCAGGGCCGCAGGGGGTCCAATGAAACTGCTAGAGAGGGACCTTTGAGACTGCTAACTAAAAGTCTCTAGCAATAGGGGCCACTGAGACGACCAGAGGGGCCCCTGAAACTATAGATGTTGAGACGTCCAGACTGCTCGTGAAACGGCCAAAGGACTTAGACGATTGCAAGAGGCGCCCCTGTCACAGCAGAGAGAGGCTTACACAGGGCCCTTTTTAGTGACTGAGGGGCTCCTTAGACGGTAAAAACGTCTCGGGGACAACAGGAAGGAATCCGAGACGGTTTAAGAGTCCCTGAAACTACTAGATAAGAAACTTCCAAAGGAGTACCTGAGACGTCCCGCGGGACACGTAAATTGGTAAAAGGAACCTGAGACCACTAGAGGATCTTGGCACGGCAGACTCCCCGAGACCACCAAAAGTGCCCGTGTAATTGCAAGAGGGAACCTGAACTAAGCTGACCGAAACTGAACTAAACTAGACTAAACCAACCTAAACTAACAAAAATCCAGAAGCTACGGGATTGGGAGGGGGGGAAAGACGGGCTCCTGAACCAAATACAGACACGACATTTCAAATGAAGGGAGGGACGGAGCCGCCTAAAATCTCGCCGTTTTTGTCATATTTCGGGCACTGTGTTCGGAAACAAAACGCATAACTTTCTCAAAGAAGATGACGTGTTTGAATTTTTTGGTCACCTTATATCGTAAAAAGCAGAAATACATCATTTTCCATACCTGGAGGGCAAAAAATGGGGGCCCCGCGCTGACCATTTGCCTCCACCTCCCTCCCCCGCCTTAGCGAAATCTTGGATCCTTGGCGAGGGCTCCCATTGGTTCCGAGAGTCCCCTTGATCCGATTTGCCCTCCCCCTGGGCGGAATCCTGGCTACGTCCCTGGTCCATTATGTCAGAGATTTGGTGCTGGCATTGTTACGTAATGTGTGTGTGGGGGACAGGCAAAGCTGCTTTGGTAAGTGCTTGAGATAATGATTTCTTTCTCGTGTGATAGTCTGTAAGCGCTTTGTAACTAAGCGTGGAGTCATAATTTAATGTTGTGGGAGGAAACTGCCTTTCAACCGTTTGCAAATGTATTTCATAATAATGTTGAATTCGTGATGTAAACGCAAACATCATAACAAGCAGAAGTTTGCATCATTCGCCATTTTGAAGATGGATGCCCAAAGTCAAAGACCTGAAAAATGGCAATGTGTATAGACCTAAACAGAAAAATCAACGCATGTTGCGGAACACAGGTATGCACTAGCGCCAAAACCTGGAAAAAAGGTTTGCTTATTTAAAGGAAAATTGGGCGATAACAAAAAGAACGTAGTTCAGTTGTTTTTTCGGGATGAGGAAAGAAGGTAACCAAAATGAGGTCGGCTGTTGATCCGACAGATTTTGCCCCCCAGCCGAAAATGCAATCAGCCGTCCCTGGTTAGATCTCAAAAAAGTTGGGGGGGGCGGGAAGTGGCCTCTGTCCATCCGTTTCCCGCGCTCTTGGGCTCTTGCATGAATGATATTCGTACCGTCTTCACATGGACTGGTCGCGATGCGGCAATGACCTACCATGCAGCGAATTTTACCTAGGGCCAAGGTTGTATCAGTTAAACCAAGAAAAGTGTATCTCAAGCGTACCTACCTTCTTTCTTTAACAAAATTTTAACTTATATGTTCTTTGGTGTTTGCGCGCGGAGTTGAGCGTTCAAAGAATATTGTGTTCCAAATTTCCTTACGAAATGTAATCATTTTTTGTTGTACGTCATTTATCACCGGCATGCGACCTCAGTACTTCTGTCTTCCGTGCATAGAGTAGAGTTACAATTGATACGCACTTAAACAAAGCGGCGCAAGACGTGGGGCGGGGTAATTCGTGTGCGTTGTTGCGGTGACTTCTTCAAGTTACTGAATTCTTTGATGTAATTAAGGTATTCATTTCCTCACACTATGTTTTGTATTTATTTCCACCCATTGCATGTTGTTTGCAACGCCATTTTGGTCAAATCTATGTGAAACGTTCTTCCTGCAAAGTATAATGGCCATTGTTCTGTATTCGTAGAACAGTTTGTAATCACTCATTTGGAATTCGAAAAGAAGCCACAGTACGAAATTTTTTCGCAATATGTATCACTGCATATGTGCATGAGCCATTCATAAAACGATTAACCCTTTGAATAACCAAGAGGAAATGGGGGAATGCAGCAAAAGGAATTAACTAGAAGAAAACAGAAAATGGTTGCACTGGGAGAAGAAGTTATGCAGCTGGTCTTGGAAGGATGGCTGTGGCCTGAAAAATACATTGGCTGTAAACCTTAGATGTCTGTGGATCAGATGTAAAATGATCCCATTCATAAAGCTTTCATGTGACATATTATTCCCCAAACACCAACCTGGCTCTTGAATGTCAGTGGGAGAATATGCCCTTTTTGTAAAGATTTGATAGGCTTTGGCTGTGGTGATTGCATTGCATTTTGTCTGTGCATCTCAAATGGTAGCTGGCTATAAACCTGGTCAGGATGCCATATCTGTAAGAAAAAATATTGCAAATGAGGCACTTATATCCTGTGCTCATATACTAAATTGGTAGCAAATGATAACTCTGTTTTTTATCCTGTATGTCATCCCATAGAAGTTTTAGTCATGGGTGTTAATTATGCTAAATTCCAAAGTCTGCTCCTGGCATATCTTGACTAAAAAACAATGGCCCTGTATATCATGTTTCCAGAGGCAAATACATGTGTTAATGACTCCTTTCAGTTTAGGTCATAGTTAACCTGCTTTTTAAAGCAACACATATATGCCCCTCATGTCATCCATGCTGGTCATGGCCATCTGTTTTTTACTGCATGCCTTAGTCATGTTTATTGTAGTCAGAGCTGCCCTGTGCTTGGAAGCCAGGGTTGAATGTTGCTCTCTGGCTAAAAACAGTATAATTATGCATTTAAGTCAGATGACAAATGTATGCTGTTCATAATGGAGCAATTTAAATGATTTTACTGGAGCATCACAAGACATATTGTCCCACTTAAAATGTGGATGGACATACATGCTTCTGATTAGTCATTCACTTGCCATTTCTGTGGAACCTGTATGAGTAGCCTATAATGATATGATGGGATGTTTCAGACCTACTGTCACATTTACTCTGCCATGGCTGAAGGTAATACTTGCCATACAAGAAATTTTATTATTTTGCATGTTTTGGGATTTAAATCCTTCATTCCAGTCTTCCTTGGCTTGCTTACAAAGGTGTTAAAATAGTGGCCTAATCACACCATTTAACAGTGGCCTTTTGCCATGGCAATGCATGGAACATAGGCTTAATTTGTTGATTCTGTTCAGTGTATTGACAAGCTTGGAATGCATATGAATGCTTGAAGTCATAATGCATCCTGTATGCTTTATGTAAGATTCCGTGGAAACTAAGCTTCTTGCATGTTTACTGCAGGGTGCATAGCTTTGTAAAGTTTGGATATGGAAATGATTGTTCATCTTAAGTGTTCTGTTTTTTGCCATGTTCCCATGTACACTGTAGAAATAATTGGTTGTATTTGTTTCAGGAGAAAGCACAAACTCAGCAAGCAGATCAAAGAAGATAAATTTGATTGATGAGGATTTAGACAAAATTGAATGTGCCTCTCCTGGGGAAGAAAAGGCTGTAGATTGCCCAGATCCTGAATTGTCAGACGACGAGCCAGAAGACATGGAGAAAATCCGCCAGTTTTTTGCCCAGAAACTGCGTCTGGGAGCAAACGAGAATCTGAAAGTAAGAAGGCTATAGTTTGATTGAGTTCTTGGAGAGCTGGTTGGGTGATGGTGTATGGCAGTCTTGGAGAGTTGGTGGCTGCTGGCCTGTATGCCACATAGTGTGACTTATGGTTCTTAGAAGTGCTGAGGAGTTGACAAGCATTTCAGCCATGCGCCTTCTTCAGCGCTATGTACGTCAGTGCTGTGAGCTATCTTTAGTTCTGTGTATTTCAGTGCCATGCACTGAAGAGGACCCATGACCAAAATGTTTGCAGACACTGACTTCTTAGAGCCACAAGCCACACTATGTTGCATGCAGGCCAACAGTCACCAAGAAGGCTTTAGTCTGTTGTGTGTTTTATATGTAGCTTTGAATGTGTTTGAAATAACTTATGTTTGCAAGGGCCAAATTTCCTGTAAATGGGATAAATTTCAATGTCAGCAATATCATTCCCATCATTTATTTTTGAGAATACCCTGACTACACTACTACTACTACTACTGCATTACATCATAAGTAATGGAGTCAGTTATGATGCTGTTGGTAGTATTTTGTGTGTTTTCAAAAGCTTTGATTAAAGCATTGTTGAACACAGAACTCTGTTGGATGGATTAAAAACTATGTGTTTATCTGATTCTGAATGTATAGAAAGGCAGATATGTCATTTGCTTTGGTGTCATCCAGTGCATATTTGTTACATTGCAAAAGTACCAATGTGAGTATCTTTGAGTGTTTTGTGTATGTGTGTATTTTAGCCTGTTTGTGGATGGGTGCATACTGTCTTGTTTTAGCCAGTCATCATACCTTGGCCACAAAGGCTCTAAGCATGATTTTGCATTGTGACCCCAGATGAGATATATGCATTGTTAGCTGCAAGCATTAGTCAATTTTTTCCGTTTTGAGCAGTTGTGTGAACATGATTTTTATATGTATGTAAAGACAGTTGTTGAGAGAATATGATCATGCATACCATATACTTTATTTGAGAGCATGATGCTAGCATGAAGGTTGACAAAAGAAATTTTTGGATTTGGATGTTGGAATTTGGAATTTTGGAAGGAAAGCTTAGGGTATATGAAGGAAAAGATGTAAAAAACCCACTTGAGCAGAGGAAGACATAACTGATTTTTCTGCAGTTGTTGAGCATTCACAGTGCTTCTTGATGTTGCTGCCTCACCTTTCAATAAACTGCAAAAATAGGGAAGCCCATTCCTTTACTTGGATTACCAACCTGACCAGAAACTTTAGAATAGAACCACATAATTGGTCATAAATCAAGGCAAACTGTATTATATATGCTTAGTAAAGAACCGACAAATGGACAGGAGACATTGCATAATGCATCAGTGTTCACGAATAGACAGATCATAATTAGTGAGTTTTGTATCGAAGCCTTTTGCGTCCGTTAAATTATCATCTGCTTTATGCCTTGTCTGGGCGACCTAAATCCTTTCACTGTCAATGCTTCACGCCTTTTGTCCTTCAACTAAGTCCTTTCATTGAGCGCAGCGCCGGAACGACTGTGTATGATCTTGCTGCATCCCTATCCGTGTCTTCCACTCAGCAGGTGTTTGTGCCTGAGCGCAACGCTCTATGGGCAACATTGTCCTGTATCCGTGGTCTTTGTTTTATTCTGGTCGTGTTCAAGCCTGCTGACGTGCTTTTTACACATTTTTCCCCTTTTTCCAGGCTATTCCCTGCGGAATAGCCTGAGTGTGATGATGCACATGTGTATGTACAGTACAGTACATTACAATAGGATGTACACTTTATCATGTCAGGTATGTTTTCTCCCTGTAGTGCTAGAGGACTGAAATAGAAAGTACTTTCTTCATACAGACTCTTGAAATTTCGGGTTTTTCAATTTACCGTCCTCGGTTTATAAACTAAAGACGCCAGACTGGTACTGCTCATAATGATTTCCATGTACCTACAGAAGCGTTGGCAGCATCTGACGAGTCCCCTTGTTTCTCGTTTCCACCTTGCAACATGGCAGCAAGTATTTTGAAATGTCTGCGATACAAGTTGATGTGCTTGAGCGTAGATATAAATTTCCCAGGTTCTGGAGACAGTGGATTTTGATGGCGTCGTCAAGTACATAAAAGAAGGCGGCTGCAAGAACATCGTCACGATGGCCGGCGCCGGAATGTCGACCTCGGCCGGCATACCGGATTTCCGGTCTCCCGGCAGCGGCCTCTATGCCAACCTGGGCAAATACGACCTGCCCCAGCCGGAGGCAGTATTCGATATCGGCTATTTCGAGAAGAACCCGGAGCCGTTCTTTGAGCTGGCCAGGGAGCTGTACCCCAGCGAGCTGAAGCCCACTATATGCCACCGATTCGTAAGTTGCGCTCGTTTAGATGTTCCGTTTGCTTGCTCGCACACAATCTTGTATTTTCGCAGTGCGCGATACGAACATTCGAAGGTACTGACCTTGTCACGAAGACCCAGGATGTTAGGTTCTTGTGTTTTCCCACCGTTGGTATGGTGGCAGCCAGACACGTATGACGTAGTGCATCTCTGCGGTCCATTGTTTTCCATGGTGGGAAATGGGAAGGTATAACTTCGAATTAACTTTTTGCCTACTTGCCTACGAATTAACTTTTGTAACGATTTTACTGCCCTGTCAGGGGCGTCAATACATTCATGGTCTGATCTCTCTGTGGGAATAAAGTGAATGTACTGCAGTGTTTGTAAAATGTTATGTGACTTCTTCGTCTGTGAACAGTATTTGAACGATGATATGTCGCGCTGTGATGTGAAGCTGCCCGTACTGCTCCCTACCCTGTAGATGAACCTCTAACAGAATTCATTCCGCCACTCGGCGTAAATCTGAATCACTGCTTGTCTGGGAGGGTATGACAATCTGGAGCGCGGACGACGCCCTGCACCAGTTACACGCAGACGCGCAGCGCCGCCTGGTCCGGCCAGTCCCCTGGCCGTGTGCGTAGGCGGGCTGGGCTTCTGTGGGTCTCTGTACCCGGTACCCGTACTGTATCCGGTACCGGGCCGGCCCCGACGGCTCCGCTGTGACGCGCGCTGCCGGCCGCCGCCCCCAGATCCGGCTGCTGGAGACCAAGGGCCTGTTGCTGCGCCACTACACGCAGAACATCGACACCCTGGAGCGGGTGGCGGGCGTCAGCGGCGAGAAGATCGTGGAGGCGCACGGCACGTTCCACTCGTCGCACTGCACCGGCTGCCGCCAGCGCTACGACCAGCAGTGGATGAAAGGTCGGCAGGCGGGACTCCATCGTCACCTGGTGACGGTCTGTGGATAGTGACTGATGTCGAAAGGACATGTGGAACACAGCTTTGTCCTGCCAGTGCGATGGTAGAACTATCTTATGTACTCGTCTGAAGCTCAGGGGAGGTAATGAGCAAGTCGTTTTTTCCTGTTATGTTCTTTAATAAGAATGAAATAATGCTCTTTGTATTGCCAAAAACAACTCGTATAGGTGTTCGGCAGCCAATGGCATGCGATGCTGCTGTTCCAACGTCCGGACGCCGCCCCTCAGATAAGATCTTCTCGGAGACTGTGCCGAAATGCGAGACGTGCGACGCCGTGGTCAAGCCGGACATCGTCTTCTTCGGCGAGAACCTGCCGTCGCGCTTCTTCCGCCTGGTGCAGGACGACTTCAGGAAGTGTGACCTGCTCATCATCTTCGGCACGTCGCTGGCCGTGCAGCCGTTCGCGTCGCTTGTTGACCGGTAATGCCCGTTTTGGTTCGTGTTGAAGACATGAGTCATGGGTTAAATGGCATGGTAACGGCTACGACACTGCGTCGGTTGCAGCTGTTAACATTATGTTTCAGAGAGCCTGGGCGAGTTTCGTGCAAAAATGGTTCCCGTTCATCAATGGGTACACTTTTTGACCATTTTATAGCTGTCTGTAATTCACCATGCTGCTGAATGGACACGCTGAAGAGCTGAAGATTGGTCCAAAAATGGAGGCGCAATATGAAGAGTGTTATGGAAAGCATAATGGACGAAATAGCATTTACGAAGCCTTTTTCGTTTTTCTGGTGGTCATAATCCAGTTTCTAACGGTTTCTGCTCTCCTGTCAGCGTTTCGGATACTTGTCCTCGCCTTCTGGTCAACAAGGAAAAGTGCGGCCGGCCCAACCTGCTGATGAGGCTGATGGGACAGTCCGGGCTCGACTTCGACAGCAGCAGTAACTACCGGTCAGTGGCGTGGTCGAAATGGTCTCATAAGGACATGGCTGTCGATTAGCGGGATTGTAATGCTTCATCTGTAGTGCGTCAAACTCACTGCATTGCTGCTTGTACGTCTTCGCTGAAAGTTACGTCGGTTCGGTCGTGATTTGTTCACGTTGAGGCTGCTGTGCTTACCAGAGTGTCATCTCCCCTTCTGGCGAGTAGTGTGCCATACATCTTCATTTCTAAACGTGTTGCCGACTCCCATCAGTCGAAGGGCGTGGCCGTAGCGTTGTGCTGGTGCGCGTCGTGTCGTGCTCGCTGGTGCCAGTGGTTGTACCTGTCGGGCTGACTGAGCCGGGAGGCCCGCGGCTCGGAAGCAGGCGTGATCTGCGGCACGTGTGGCTGACGCGCCGCGCTCGTGCCGCCCCCAGGGACGTGGCGTGGCTGGGGACGTGCGATGACGGGGCCGAGGCCCTGGCCGCCGCCCTCGGCTGGAAGGTGGGTCGCGAGGCCTGGTGAAACCGCCTGTCGCCGGGCCACCGGGCTGCGAGACCGACAGTTTTAGGCAGCTAGGGAGACGAGGTTACGGTCCCGTCCAGGCGAGGATTGTGAAGATCTTTGAGGCTGGGATGGGATGAATGTCGGGATCGGACTGTTCGTTGTGAGAGTAGGAGTTAATCATTATAAATGAAACAAATGTTTTGTGACCACAGTGATGACATGTTTTATCTAGGGCAGGAGTTTACAGGTTACCAGACTGCCGTTTGACGGCTTACGTGTGACGAAACTGCACGCTGTGAGCGTGTACAGGTGACTAAGCTGTATGGTGCGTATCGATGGTCATATTGCACGGTGTGAGTGTATGTTCAAGTGACCAAATTGGACATTATGAGGGTGTACATTGTACATGTGACCAAATTGTTCAGTGTAAGGAGTTATTGGTGATAAGACTTTGTGGTGTGAGGGTGTATAGTAGAGGTGAGAATGGAATTATAGTTTTATTCAAATATTTAGATCGGTACGTTCGAACATTCGGATCGAATATTGGAATGTTGGAATTTTGTGTCATTTCATCCCGAAGGGTACATTGACACCTCATGTAAAAATCAGGCTGATTCGCAGTTCCATGAGCAAGTTACAGAACCTGAAATTTGAGGTCGATGCCGGGAACCAGGTGAAGGGGGGCCGGGCTCTACCGAGGTGGAGGTGGTGAGGGGGGGGGGGCGTAACGTCACTGGCAGAGGGCGCTCTTATTGGCAGTCCTGCTGCGTAACCAGAGGGGCAAATCGCCCAGCCGTGTTGATGGCGGCGCTTCGGGATGGTGAAAAGAACAAGAAGAAATTGAATCAAATCAATCAAATGTGGGAAAGCGTTAGCCAAGCCCCTAAATTTGTAAGAGACTTCCTTCTTGATCCCCGCAACATCCATAGGCAGTATTAGGACAAGGACTAGACACCGAGCGGCCGTTGTTAAATATGTTAAGATGTACGGACATAATGGTAAGGAATGTTTGAATTTCAGGAGCCAAAAGTCTTACTGTGGGAGGCTTGCGGTGCCAGGGTTTCTGAGTTTGATTTCGGGCGAGTGCGTTTCCGATACATCCTATTCAATGCAAAATACTTGTAGCATAGGAAGTCAGCGTGGGTGCAGAACTTCATTGCGCGTATAGTGTCAGTTAATGCATTGATAGAACGGCCCTGTCCCCATATTCAGTAAATAAAATGGGCGATGTAAACAGTCAGATATTTACCATCCTGTACCGTCCAGCCTCACTCCCGGACTGAGTTCGACTTGGTGTTTCTGCTGGTCCTGGCGAGACACGGTAGAAGTGTCAAATTACTCCCGGAGCCACACATGGATGGCCCAACGAAACTTGGGGCGCAGGTTACTCCTTGTCTCTGCTGCGCATTGTTCTCGCTTGTCAGCGGCACTGGTCTACAGAAGCATAAAAAAATGTTTGACGATGTCCGACGTAGTGTCCTGCACAGTTATGCATGCTTGCCATATTTCCAAATTCTGCAGGGAAATGCAAAAGAATATTAGAATTTTCGGCGGACGTTCTTTTATTTGTTGAATAAACAGATCGCAAAATGTTCGACCGAACATTCGAATCTTGAGATTAAGATTCGAGCTTTTGCTGAATCCGAATATTCATCCAAATGTTCGAATTTTCCGAATTCGGATTCTCAAATTGTATGGCTGACGGAACTGTATTGTGTGATGGCTTGTGGGCTGCCAAACTGTACGTTGTGGGGGCTAGTGGGTGGTAATATTGGTCAGCAGTGTTGTTCCATGAGACTACCATTGACCGTCAGTAGCGTGAAGCTCAGCACTTCGTTAGTGGTTTGCACGAGGCCATTTTTATGCTGAGGGGGACGTTCTCGCTCGGTCGCCCGGAGACGGCGCGAACCGCACGGCCCTGACCGACTCCGCCGTCCGCCAGGAGGAGCTGCACCGGCTGGAGCAGGAGCAGGAGGGCGGGCCGGCCCGGCCCGAGCCGAAGCCGGCCGCCTGAGGCCGGGCCGGAGCCCGGGGTCGGCTGTGAGGGCGGCCGGGCGGCGCCTGCGGCCGACAGCTGCAGGGTGGCCCGAGGAATGTGCCGCCGCGGCCGCCGCAATGCACCGATGTGATCCGTCTTCTGCACCCGCGGCAGACTGCCGCCCGTGCGGAGCTGCTCCAGCGCGACGCGGCGAAACGCGCAGACGAACTCTTGTGATATGTTTTGAGGTAGGGTGTTCACTGCTTTGGTTGAGGCGTCGAATACGTACCATGCCACGAAGATTCTGTGGTGTGTGAAACACTTATGTGGTAGAAAGGTCTGTTCATGGAAGTTATTCTTGTGTCAGCACAGTGGTGGATCTAACGCGACACGGTTGTCGCCGCGAATGAATTTGTTTTGATTTTAAAGAATTAATTATTTGTTTTTAGTCATGGATTATTGTTTTATGTGAAGTATATCTTACGACCCTAGATGGAATGCAGATGTTTTCCAATGCTGTTGTGGAAAATATGCTTGGCGTTTGTCGATGCAGTTTTGACAACGATGGCGTCGTACCGTTGTCTTTTTCTTGCTCCGGGTTTAGGCAGTTCCAGTTTTTAGACTCCCAGAAAAGCGTGTGAAAATTGACATTGTGTTTACTCACGTACGCGCCGACGTATGCAAAAGTTACTGGTGCTTATTACAGACGCTTTTGCGTTGGCGATTCGAACCATGTAAAACGGCAGCAAAATACACCGTGAGACAAACGATTTACATTGTTTGACATCGATACCAGCTGTTGTGATGGTACGCAAAATAGATTGCAGCATCGAAAAACACGCTGAAGACTAGAACAGAAACTCAAGCGGGATAATATACCAACTGGTATTTAGTGTCCGCGGTTTTGCCATGACTTGGCAGTCTCGGTATCCAGAAGCACACATTCTGAATTGTTCTTCGCAGTTCTCGTCAGCGGACAGCTGAGCGTTTCGAAGGCACGCCGCTGGTCACCGCCCTGCTGCGGCGCCGATACGGGGGCTTCTGATCACAATCACGCTCGCTCCGTCGGCAGGGGATGGTGCGGCTCCGTACCGTGCCGGGCTGAGGCGGGGGATCCGCGGTGACGGTATCCGGTGGGAGGTCGTCTGCGGACGCTGGACCCGGAGAGGAGGTACGCCGAGGCTGTGGCAGCGTCCACCGGACCGCAGTCTGCCGCGCCTGCGGACAGACTGGCCGGGGCCGGCAGACAACAGGACCACTCCAGGAACAGGGGCTGCAGGGCGGCTCCAGGGACAGGGGCCGCAGGACCACTCCCGGGAGCGGGCCGTAGGACCACTCAAGGGACAGGGACCGCAGGACCGCTTCGGGGACGGACCGCGGGACCGCTTCAGGGACAACGACCGCAGGACCTCTCCAGGGACATGGACCGCAAGAGGATTCTAGGGGCAGGGACCTTAGGACCACTCCAGGGACCGTAAGACGACTCCAGGGACGAGGACCGCAGAACGACCCAAAACATGAACTTGAATGCAATCCCGTCAGATTATTTAGAAGGATCTTGTTATCTTAGAGCCCACTGATGACGCACGAGCGGGCAATGGTGGTCCGTGTCCGCACCGATATCAGGTTCGTCCAATCGTGGTTGGGGACAATGCACTTCGACGCCATGTCAAGCTGGACATTGACGCCATGTCCCTGTGTGTCCCTGACCATGTGATCAGCGTCGCGCTCACACGACTGGCGTCACGGTCTCCGTCCGTGACCGTGATCGGCCCAGAAATGAATCGTGGTCAGGATTCAGAAGTCGCGCCATCTGAGAGCGATCTTCACACAGGAATTCGCTCAAACACCGATATCTAAACGGGAGTGGCGTCTCTCGCTGTAGTCGCGGCGCTTCGGACTGACATACGAAAGCTACGTTTTCCGATGTCAGGCTGACAGCCTGGCAGGCGTTCGAACTGCGTTTCGATTCCATAATTATAGCTGCAACACAGGTGCACGGTAGATGGCTCGGTGCTCGAGTCAAGTCGGGGAGGCTGGACGACCTCCAGATGTTCCTTATCAGACCATTTCATGTAGCCCTGGTGGGCGAGCCGGGTCGGGACTCGCCTGCGTCTGACATAGCCGATCCAACGGGCAGTTAAATACCCCTGACGTGGCACTGACAAGGACGAGAGCGTGGACAGCGTCTGAGTGGGCCTTCCCTCCATAAGACTGACCTAATTTGAAGGCTGGCGCATCACTAAGAAACTCACGATGCCAATCAAGGGGCACCTGTCCGCTCAGTACCAAAGACGTGTGCTATCCGATTGAGCCTATGGGCGTCTGCTAAGAATGCCCACCTAAATCGTGATTTTATCTCTGTCGTTTCGAAAATGTTCCTGATGAGGTAGCACAGCCTGCGCTGGCCACGGTGGCGATGTTTCTGCGTTCGTTCCGAGCTGAATCAGTCTCGGGTAGCGGGGGCTTTGGCCGGCGGCGCGCTAGCCGTTGTTTCCAGGCGGTGTCGAACGGACGACCTGCACCGCTGGAGAACCGATGAAGCACGCTGGCTGTGTGTTATCATCCGGGCAGACCGGACTGCAGGCTGCTGGAACGCTGAGAACGCGCGGCGCGAAGAAAATGAGGTTACTCGTGAAAAGTGACGTTTGTGTCGCATGCATTTGCAGTTCCGAAATACGTCCATTAATCGGTGCAAAAACCATTAAGATAGCCAATGAAAGCAAAGGAACCGAAAAATTGCGTAGCGATAAACACACCGAACATGAATGTCTCTGTGTATCAGTGAAAACTTACGAATGTTTCGGAGACGCACCGTGGTTGGTAAATTTTGTGAGGTTTTATGATATTTCAGCTCCGGCCGAACGACAGCGTGGATTGGGTTGCCACCTCTCACTCCCAAAACGAGGTTTTTCTTAGGCCACAGGGGACGGCTTACGTCAAGAACCTGAATTTGCAGCTAGTGGCATTACAGCTAGAGCTGCAATTTCGAGTAGCTTCAGACACGGCGCCGTGCTTAAACTTAGGTACGACACGCCTAGAGCGGGGGCCTGTGTTGAAGCAGGCCGTACCTGTGCCGTGTCTCCAAGGAGTAAAAGCAAGATATGGATATGGAATATGGGACCTGTAACAACAAAACCTCTGACGACAATAATAATTGACAGCATATATGCATATGGTGGTTGCTACAACTGTTCCATTTTTTATAAGCCCAGAATCATTGCAGATATGCCTACATGATGGCAACTTTTTGGCGGAGACCAGCCTTGTTCATATCAGGCCATGTCGTGTCCAAGAGTGTCCCAGTGGATCTGTGTCATGGCTGGAGCCGGATCCGAAGCCAGCATTTTGGAAAACTTTGCAGCTCGAGTTACAGCCCTTCCGCATGTTTCCGAAAAATGCCGCCCGATCATTTCACGTCACGGAGTTAGCCATTCCTGATGGCTTGCAAACCGTTTTTCTAAGTCTCAGCTATATTTTGGCTTCTTCTCCAAGGGTCTGACGAGATATGGAATCAATCTGTGATGTACAATGGTTCTGATGTCCTCTTAACAACATATCGGAGTCGAAAAGGTTAATAACGTTTTGAAGGTCGTGTGAGATCAGTGGACACTGACTTTATATGATGTAAATAGGACTTTAAGCGGGATGTAGCGCAATTTTTGTTGTTTTTTCAGCGAGAGCAACTTTTTATCCCTCTTAGTGGCTTGAGCTATTGCCCGTGACAATCAAGCGCATTTGGCACTAACGGCATAAGAAAGACAGACAATGATAGTTCACCTTTCAATGATCTGACCTTAACTTCAGGAGAGAAGTCACCACGGACTTCAAGGACTGATCAGTTTTTGTTTCGGATCGATCGTTTTTGTTTCGTCGCTCTAACTTGGTAAGGAGAGGAATGAGATGGGAACGGTACCATTTCCGCTCTCGTCCCCCGGAGAGAAGGTGACATGGCGTCAGACCGGCTAGGGCGGAGAAACGCGCGAGCAGACCAGGATGCAAATCTCACTCGCTTTGCGTAAGATACTGCAAAATTACTGCGGCGCCAGGGCACGAACTCGAAAACATCTCCATTATGATAACAATAGTCGTGGGAATATCGCAACATCAACTAGACGCGGAAGACCATGTAGAAATCGTTAACCCATCTGCGTCCAATCTCAACGATAAGAACTTCTCGAGGTAGCGCAACGGTTTATTGGCGTCAATAGATATCCGTTGTAATGTACACACACGTAAGGCACGCTGTCTGGCTTAACGGTTCACGGCTCGTGATGATGGCAGGGCACCAGAAAACGCAGCGATGTTCAGGGCTAATTCACGCTGTGTACTGTACACCTGGGACGGTTGCTTGTTTCCTTCGATGCGCAAAAAATCTTGTTCTTTGATGAGCAGGGGTACGCTTCAGCACGCGCAGCAGTGGCAACATGACATGTTGTGCAGTTACGCCATGCAGAATACGACACACAAAATGCACCTTCGTATAACGCACACGGCATCAACGCACATGACCTTGAGACGCCTGCACACGCCTATTTACACACGCAAGCGAGACTTGCATTCAAACTGCAAAAACATCTCCACACACCGGCGGGGGGGGGGCTACTGCAAGACTGGCTGACTGGTTGTCATTTGCTACCCACAAACTTATTTGCTGGACGTGCGTCATAACCGGGTCCGTCGAGATAGCCAGACACTTGCCATCCCATAGGTTCAAGCTCACTGTTTTCGCACGCAAAAAACGGCCTATCCGACAGTTCGGAAACGGCTTCAACAGCTAACACACGCAACCGGTGCCTGAGAACTGTGCATGACATAGGCGGAGATGCCACAAAACGCAGGTCGGCCTGTAACATTTGATAAGATTTGTGCAATCAGCCACGGGTAGATGTCAAACACAGCAGTACCCGCATTATTAAATATCACTCTGAGCCGTCGTCAGAGTAAGGCGATGCCAGCTGAAAAACTGGGGCTAGCTTGCCGATTCAAACATGGTAACATGGTTTAAACAGGTGGTAAAAATATCATAAATCAGTAGCCATTCACGTTTGTGATAATCGAACACAGATCACCCTGGTAAAGACTGCTGATGTTACGCACGAAAGACATGGCAGTGGCCTTATTACGAGAAGCCCAATCCCAGTTTAAATAATCAACGCATATAATAACCGAAATTTCCCAAGAGGTCAATTGCGGAGAAAACGCCATACGTTTGCCAACCAGTGTTCTATTTTTAAGGATGAAAATATAATCGATGAACATGCCAATACGGTCAAGAAACTGGTCAGCAACAAATTAAAATTGCGTCCGAGTGGGGAGCGATTTCCTGTTTTAAGGCTATCTGGCGCCACTGGCGACTGGCATTACGTGAGCCGCGCGCGTCACAGTCACGAACAATCACGATGGCAAGACAACGCAATAACAAGAGTCTTATCTTACGCAAGGCGAGTGACGTCTTTGGAATCATCTTAGGAATGAGCAGTTACAAGCCAATCTTGGTCCTGCTTCTGTCTTTGAGTGGACTTCAAAGAGCCACAAGAGAATCGCTAAAAAAAACACGACAGCCAAATCAGCTGGTGAACAGCAGCACAGCTTTTGAAGGACTGCAACATCTGGGATGAATCGTGACGACCAACGCACGGTGCACATTGCGCCCCACGCCACGAACAGGTCGAAATTTCCTGCCCTGAGCAGCTGTCCGCCAAAGCGCAGAGTCGACAGCTCCTTGTCCCACCAGCCCGCCAGCTGCAGATCTGGAGTCTGAACAGCTGTCCAGGTTCTGCCCAGACGAGCAGCCTGGGAGCAGGAGACGGGCGCCTCTGGGACGCCACCCTGCGGCATCCACCCCACTGTGGCCGTCGTGTGGGCTGGGAGGGGGGGGGGGGCGCTACCGCCCGCTGACAATCGTGGCGCAGCACCGTGCCGTCCGGGCCCTGCTGGCACTGGCCCCCTGACTAGGCCATCTCACCCCGGCGCTCCCGCCTCCTCCTCATGATGGCCTGGATCTCATGTTTCAGAACCCAGCCGAGGCACTGAAACAGAGGGACGTTTATGTGCGCCACTGAAACGGACAGACGCTTCACGTGGGTGACAGAAACAAAGAGACGCTTCGTGTCAATGTGTGAGAGAGAGAGAGAGAGAGAGAGAGAGAGAGAGAGAGAGAGAGAGAGAGAGAGAGAGAGAGAGAGAGAGAGAGAGAGAGAGAGAGAGAGAGAGAGAGAGAGAGAGAGAGAGAGAGAGAGAGAGAGAGAGAGAGAGAGGCGCTTCGGGCGAATGCTGAAACGCAGACACCTAGCTCCGAATTTACGGAATTTCGGATTTCTCCCCAGAGACCTAGGTTTCTCTCAGAAGACCTAGAACCTTGCATGCTGCATGCAAATCTGAATGCGGGGTTTTGAGTGTAACAAATTCTCGCCACACAGACAACATAAAACTTAATTTGCATCATACACGAGCCACTAAGCCTATACATACGTCCTTGGATAAACCTAAAGATCATATCTGATCAAGGGTAGGGAACAGATGATCAAGGCTACGGAAACTTCAGTACCAAAACATATTTAAATCACAATAAAAGAAGGCATTTTAATAGATCACAACGCATAAGTGAAAAAAAACATGAGCTATGGTAGTTTAGTTTTTGTTCTGGGCCTCCTAAACTCTTTTGTGCTCCTCATCCAACTCAAACTGAGCCACATCGAGACCAGCACCGTATCTTTACAGATAATTGCCGAGAGTGGCGGTTCCGCATATTTAGCTCCCGAGAATACTCGCCTCATCTGTTCCACAGTACCGCCACCCTGCGTTTCACAATGATGGAAGCATGAACTCCATTTGATACAGAACACGCCCCAGACTTAAGGTAGTACATCTCAGAAAGCTAGCTAGCATCCTTACTTTCTGACTTTCATCCGGTGTCACCGAGAAAATGTATTTTTTATGTCGCATGTAAGGACACGTCCTCGACCTGGTATCACTTTCACACAGAAACAGGCAGCAAACGTTAATCAGTTCTCAGTGGATTCTTCCTGGCCGATCGTACAAAGATAAGCCAAACGCCTCAAGGACAAGACCGCCAGATGCCCCTGGGGCTGCGATAAAGGAACAATTGCGTGCTGCCGCAGGCTGACACATGTAATCTCAAGTAATTCGTACACCTGGCGCTGCATCGACGGGCGTTTGCATCCTAAAAAAACATGCGTGAAAAGCGCACACAAAATGAATACTTCGGTTTCAAGAACTTCCCTCTTGAAATACATAAATGAAATTTTAATGAAATGTACCCAAAGACCCAGACAACTTTTTTATCTTCCACACCAGAACGCCTTTTCGGGAAAAGTACAGCCGCACGGCAACGGTACACACTGCAGTTGATGGACCACAGCTTTTGCAGGAGACGACAAAATATCAAACGATTTCAACATGAGGCTTTAACGTGAGGCCGACTGGCCAGGAGATGCAAACAAAGTCATGGTCGGGGTTCCTCCAGCCATTTGTTCTACCCCACAAACGGTCCAGATCAATCAATCAATCAATATGTTCCTGGTAAGGTTAGCCACGTTATGTAAGTTTATAGACAGTTCGAGCGGAGTGCAACGCGGACAAGACAACTGTATCGAACATCCGAGATATCGCCAGCTTCTCGACCATGAGCATTGCAACACAGACCCTCAAGCACGCCTTGTTCAGAGATCGAGAGCGCAACGTTCGCGGAAGAGATTTCCGGATTATAGTCCGAGTTAACTGAGACACATGTCTTTGCGTAAGTGTCACCCTGCCACCGCAGATGACACCACTTGATACATATTTCAGACCTTCTGCGACATTTTCAATTAAATAAGGCCGAGTGATATCTGCATTTTCATGTCAGTCAGAGCATGAACGTCTTGCGTCATTGCACAATTGTCTTTGAACTGAAAAATCAAGCTGACTGCTACGAGTCGTATTCGCTGAGGCAGGCATGGCTGAAACTTTCTGAAATGAACACGACATTTCAGCTGCCATAAAAACCAGCTAGCCCTGAATCAATATCAGGCAAAGTACATCAATATCAACTGTATCAGCCAGGACACCTAACGACTGGCCAATTAAATAAAGACTACCGACACATTCCATAAGGTTGTTGAACCCCAGATAACGCCCAAACCGGTCGATTTTGATACGTTTCAATGCCCCATTCCATGCGGAAAAAAAAACATTGTTTCCCTCGCCATGCCATCTCCAAAATCAGCTTCCCATCCCATATCATCCAAGCTAATCCGACATTTCAACGTTTTACTCCACGTTCACCCTCGCAACAGACTTCGACCGATCAACTCCTCCACCCAGACACCACAGACAGACTCAGCTGCACGTGCGCTGGGGACGGCGTCAGAACAGCTGACGCACGCCGCGGGAGGGCGCGCCGGGCCTCCGACGACCCGGGCCTCCACTCACCAGGATGGCGATGGCGTCCGAGCACATGAGCACGATGAACACGCCGGTCCAGTCGTCCCCGCTGGAGACGGCGCCGGCCAGCAGCGGGCCCAGGCCGGCGCCCACCGAGCCGGTACCTGCGGCCGCCGGCACATCGTTAGCACCGCCGGTCCGGCCGTCACGCGCCGGAGAGTCGCACGCCCCGGCTGGTGCGGGCCGCCGGAGGCCTGCCTGGCGGTCGGGTCTGATTGTCGCACGTCCGGCCGTCCGACGGTGGTCCGAAGCGAACGGCTGGAGGTCTGAGTGTCACAGGTCTGGCGTTTACGAGCGTCGTCGATCTGCTGTCAAAGCCATGAATGTCAAAAGCTCGACCACCGTCAGTATGACCCTGAGGAAGTCTAGGCGAGGTACTCCTACTGCGGTGGACAGACAAACTTGGCCGTCAAAAGCACGACCAACGTATGCCAATTACAGCCGGCCCAGCGTGCAACGTCCAACCTTGTTTGACAGTCACCGACCCAGTCCGAGGTCAAGACACCTGAGGTTCGATCATTCGAGCTCAACTGTCACAGGTCTGCGGTCAAATTTCCGCCCGTACAGAGCTCGACTGCATGGGTGTTACGAGTACGACCGTAACAATTTCAGCGACAGGGCATTTCAAGCAAGAGTTCCGGTCCGTCGAGCAGCCGAACAGACCACGTGTACAGCTGCGACCACCAAGGCCAATGCCACGGCCTTGTCCGTGGTGAGACATCACTGATCCGCAACAGGAAGCCCAACACCGCATACAGCTGGGCAGTAGGCAGCCAGAAAAGGTCTGCCGGGACAGCTGGACTGGGACAATGCGGGCCGGCTACCTCGGGCCACAATGCGGACAGCTGGGCTGGCGCAATGCAGCCGTTGCAGCAGACATGGCAGCAAATCTGGGTGTACGAGAAACGATATGTCCGCAATAGCGAAATTCATTTCACATGCATTTAGGTTCCGTGTTTTTGTAAGCAGCGGCAACGTTCGTGTTCTGGTTAAAGAGTGTCAGTTGTGGTATTCGTGGGATGCCTGAGGTCGTAAATTAAGATATGGTCATATTAAATAAATTAACCCGCGCACCACCATCGGTCCGTTTCGAACATGGGCGAATGGGGGCGGCGGGCAGCTGGCCGCCACCCCCTCTAACTCACGAACGGTTCGTCGCACGATAAAAATAAGCACACTGTTGAAAAGCTTGTGACGAGTAGAGCTCGAAACTGGTCTCATTTTTAGTTTTAGACGATATGTAAGCAATTTACGCCATATATATATATATATATATATATATATATATATATATATATATATATGTTTCCTCATAGCCGACTGCATGAGACCGAGAAATGGCCTGAATCTCAAGGGCTGTGACTAAAAACGCTTAGATAACGGCACCGGCGCACAAGTAAGGTCCGCGGATGCCGATACACGTCTAATTTCCCAGATTTCTTCCATATACACGCCGAAACGTTGAGTTAAGGACACGGCATTTCTCGCGGCAGCTGCAGGCGTGCGCTGCTGCCGTATGCAGTAACAAATTGACGGGAACTAATCCTAGCGTTTCTTTATTTTCGCGAAAAAAGACAATCTATGTATATTTTATTGATCTTAGAGGCTCTTGTAATGGTTTTTCATGCTTAAATTTTGGAAAAATTCATTAGTTACCAATCTACAAAATTGGCGAAGCTTTATTCGCGAGAGCATGTTTAATTCCAAAATATGCTACTTTTTCGAACTTTTTGACGTTCTTGGTATTACTTACGTCTGCGCAAGCTAGTCCTGCCATTTTCTACCCATTCTGAGTAATTCACCGATGATTCTGACGGCGGTACATTTTGGCTCACTACAGTTATTCGTGACCTGACCTCAGGTCAATGGCTGGAAGTCATTGATACTTTGCCCAATGACGGTAACTAGATGTCTGCTTCACTCCACACTAAAAATGTTATCAAATCTCCCGTCAGTTTCCGAAAAAACGACATGTGTTAAAAATGGGCTTGACCTTAGGTCAATGACCCGGAACATTCTGAAAAATCTGAGACAGCAGATTTGTTGCATCTATCACGTTCACTAATCCCTGAAAGTATTATTGAGATATTTTGTTTTGCGAAAAAGTTACAGGGCACTAAACTTTTTTGGACATAGATCTGTTTGACCTGACCTAGGTCAGGCACCTAACCTGACCTGAACTCAAAATTTTGACACGAGATGTAAAATTGATGAAGCAAAAGGTACACGAAGTTTCGTGACTCTGTGTTTGTTCGTTCTCTCGCAATACCAGAAAAACCTCAGGGCGGCAGTCAACTGCCCCCCCCAGTCGGGGACGGGTTAAGTATTAATTAAGTTAAAATCGTAAATTAAGATACTGGTCATACTAATAAGGGTTTTTGAGGGCACGGGGTCTCACTTCCTCGTTGGCAACGGCAGCACTGCTCACGCTGGGAGCAACAAAAACGTGTCTGATAATCGTGTTAGATGCGCGACAGCCAATAACGGCGGAACTTACAGCCACCTGCAACGACGGCGGAACGGCTGCAATGACTCACATTTAAGTAACAAGCCGCTTGCAATGACGTGCGTTTTAGTAGCAAGCGACCATTGTTAATGCAAGCAAACGAGGTCAGGACATCATGAGGAACTGGTATGCAGCAGCAATGGTAAGACTCGGTTGACGGCAAGCGCTAGATCGGCAGGCCTGCACCACACGAAGGTTCTGTGAAAATACCAGCAGACACGAAACCATGGCACGTACCGTGCCCCATGAAACATATAGCGAGGTTGGTGCCACGTGCGATGCCAGTACGGACATCATGACGTAGATACGGCAGCATGCGTGGCGTTGGAAGCAAACCAAGGAACCAAGGTTCCCGGCGATACCGGGCGGATTCCAGGACAGGGCGCGACGCCTGCTCCAGCAAAGGTCGCTGCGGTATCAGACCCGCCCGGTCTCAGCGCAGCCTCCTGCGCGCGCGCCGGCCGCCGACACTGACCGTCAATGATGGCGGTGACGGTGGCCAGCGCCTTGGAGTTGCCCCGCAGCGAGGTGCCGAGGTCGGCCGAGACGGCCGTCGTGATGAGCGCGTACGGCCCGTTCACCAGCAGGCCGACCACCAGCAGCATGAACGTGTTCAGCCCGTGGCTGACGGTGGCCACCGCCTGGTACACGAACATCTGGCCGGACGGGGACGGGGCAGTCAGCGCTGCCGCCGGCCCGGACACCGCCAGGCTCGGCCAGCGCCGGCCGACTGGCCGGCTGACGGAGCCACCGCAGCGGCTTACACAGCGGGCACGCCTAACGCAGTCTCGGAACCGATGTTTTACACCCCAGTAATCGACGCTCTTTTGTCTGCATAGGATCACGAAAACGTCGTGCCAAGGCGCACAGACACGTCAAAATAGAAAACAGCTTCAAAAACCGAAGCTCGGAGTTATCGGGTCGCGTACGACCATCCGATCCGTAGATGTACACCAGCAGGAGCTGTATCTGCTGATCGGGAGCTAACACTGCCACGAAGGCGGCCGACACTCGCCGAAAATCCCCCGCCCGTCTGCCGGGAGCCTGGCGCTCCGGTCGAGGGCAGGCGCGCTCCGGCGCGGCCGGCCGGCCCACCTACCACCGGGATGGCGATGATGAGCAGCACCACGCAGACGATGCCCGGCGCGCCGGTCCAGTCGTTGAAGAAGCCGGCCAGGATGCCGCCCACGATGCCGCCCACGTCGAACAGCGTCGACAGGTTGGCGCTCTCGCTGGCGCTGTAGTTGGCTGCCGGCGGGGAGGGGACGGGTCGTGAACGGGCGACGCTGAGTGGAGCGTGAACAGGTCCAGGGGAGCCGTGCCTGGGTCTCGGCCAGCGGCGGTGTCGAAGACCTGGTGACCAGGTCCAGTACTGGCCGAGCCCAGGTCCTCCCTGACTGAAACCAGAACAGAACGAGCCCAGGCCCTCCCTGATTGACGCCAGAACAAAAGGAGCCCAGGCCCTCCCTGACTGACGCCAGAACAGAACGAGCCCAGGCTTTCCCTGACTGACGCCAGAACAAAACGAGCCCAGGCTCTTCCTGACTGACGCCAGAACAGAACGAGCCCAGGCTCTCCCTGACTGACGCCAGTACAGACTGAGCCCAGGCCGTCCCTGACTGACGCCAGATCTGGCCGACGCCCGGTCTCAGGCGGCTGACCATCGTCGGCCAATCCCACCGGCGCCTCCAGCCGGACCGCCGGAGAACGGGGGCAGGCCAGCCTGACCACGGACCAAACTGGGAGCTCAGAATGATGCAGGCTAGCCAAAAAAATTAAATGTTATATATCTAAATATTCTGTGCACCAGACCTGCATTTCAGGCCCCTAAAACATATCTGAAGCGGCATGTCTCTGTGACATGCTGGAAACCGTTGTTTGCTCATTAATACTAAGCTACGGCCCGTTTGGTCCTCCTAAGTCTGCTAGTGATGACCGACCAGTCCAGTTCAGTGCTGACCTCCAACGGTCCTTCCATCTGGACGCTGATGATCAGCAATGGATAAAAGGACCCCAGCTCGGACACCCATCCCCGCGCCGCCGGCTCCAGTCACCGCGCACAGAGACGTTTGGACACGTCTTCACAATGGGAGACGCGTCCAGGGCCGAGTTCTCGCCCACTCACCGGCCGAGTTCAGGTAGCGGGGCAGCCAGTAGAGGAACGTATAGCTCACCAGCTTGGCAAAGAACAGGCAGAAAGCGAAGGGCGCCACTCCCTGTAAATTACGGCTTTCCGTCAGGAAGGCAACAATGGTACTGGACTTGTGCGCACAACGTCACCGCAGTTCAATTATTAGACCTACCAAAATCTTCTACTATACTATATATATATACTATATATATACTGTATACTATATATATCTATATACTATATACTACTGATAGTGCATTCCTCCTCTATCTTATCGCAACCGACTTTTCACACTTCGCCATCATTATTAAAACACTGGACATGACGGGAAAATGAGCAAGAAGCACCATCTGACAACATTCCTTCTGCAGACTGACAAAAGCTCAACAAAACCAGAGTGAAGGCTCTGTCTAAAATATTCGCATCCCTTGGATGACGCCGAACCAGCTGTCATACGGCCGAGTTCAATGTAGCCATCGGGCACTACCACCCGTCAACGGCGGGCAGTTAATCACACTAACGCGCCGCTTCGAACATCACCAGCTGGCGAGAGCAGTCTGGCGTCGGCAGCAAGCAGGTACCCACGGCGACAGGTCGAAAACGTCACGACCGGGACGGTCCTGCCTCGGACCACGCACCGGTATCATGATGGCCTGGACGAAGCTGATGGCCTTGTCCTCCGCTGGGACAGCGGGCGGAGCGTCGACCTCGCTGGGCGCTGAAGCCGAGCCAGTCTCCGAGGGGGCGATCAGCTCCTTACTCTTCTTCTTCTCGTCCTCCTTCTCTTCGGCGCCGCCGCCGCTAGCTGGGGCATCCGCGTCCTGCACAGTCCGAAGATGGCAGGTCAGTCAGATGGCCGAACAACGACCAAGGGATGCAGAGGACACGTGGTGAAACCGAACGAATCCCGCAAGCCATCGATTCGACGCCTGGCGATGCTGACGAGTCCGTTTGAGGTCCCTCTCAACTGCTCGGTTTTCAGCACAAATATCGCAACGGACGGCGGTCGAAAATATAATTCCCAATTCCGCATGAAGACATGAAAGCACAACCTTATAGGAAAGCTATCAGTTTTTCACACAGTGGCTATGCATATTTGCTGGTACTGTCTGCAAATGTTACAAAAACAAATAAGCCGAAGCCTAACGGAATATTTCCCAAACTGCCAAGTCCCGGCGTTTTCTTGGGCTTGGTATCGCCGGTGAATAAAACCGACGGCGATGCCATCTTATGCCCCTCTTATGATCAGCTTGTGACAGTCCTCGGCTTATCTAAAACGCAATAGATAGGGCTTGATATGGCCTAAAAAGCACGATAGTCGCCCGATAAATGATGATATTCTTGGACGGGATAAGATCCATGAGGTTGCAAAGTTTCTGCCGCATTGTCAGACAACTAGCGAATGGTGCAGAAGTTGGCAGATGCGCAGAAAGTAAAATCAGTCAGTTTTAATGATCCTCGGCGTCTCGCTTCAGCACAGAACACATAGCAAGAATGGACATCGATTCTTTTCATACTGTGAAGCTGCGACTATGATACGGTTCATGAAATCCCAATGGACCGGAAAAAATAGGTATTTCATATACCTTCAAAAGAAACGAATGGTACCTTATAATTAATAACGTTACCCTGGCTCAGTGTGAAATACAGTAACGTCGGAATTAGTTCTATTGAGTCATTTCTGCTTAACTCTTGTGATCCGGTGAAATGCTCTCAACGTCTGAACGTGTTGTCAACAGCATCGTTGGTCATCTGAATTTGGAGGCACCGATTTCTTCGTTAAACCGTGGATTGTCAGTAACGATAATTGTCCTTATGTCTTTCAAATGTCTTTCGTTGTTTTCTTTCAAAGCGTAACATATTCAGACTCCTTGACAAAAACTGCTGTTTGCAGTGGAAAATTTCCAGAAAATGCCTCAAGCTACTCAGGCATCTACCAGCCCCATCGCCACTTCGACGCTATCACACATTAAAAACGACGCTGGAAAGCAATGGCAAAGCAAGCTTATGCTTGAAACAGGGAATTGCTCTGCACCTCGACACAAACATTTATCGAACTACCACAGACACGCATGTTATGCGATAGCATGGCATGAGCGACGCACTACGAACCTCATTCTCAACCAATACGAGATGTCTGGTAAAGCTGAGCAGAAGCCGCTCTCCTCCTTCAAGTCGCAGAGTTCACGTTAAAAATATTTTATGTGCAGCGCGTACACGCAAGCACACACACACAGGCCGTTACACCTCCTATACTGCCCGGTTTCCACCGGATCACCCTAGCACGCATATTAATCACAGTTTTTGTAAATGACACTAACTCTATCGAAAGAGAGAACGATAGTCGCTAACCTACTACGAATAAACGGACGTCTGCATGCGTCTGAGACTTCTATTAAGTCCACTGACACGGAGGCACATACCAACACTCGTGAGGCTGCCATGGACCCTACGCTGGTAACTCATGGCCAGACCAAACCTTGAAAACCTTGAAATCCCGGTACGTTAACGCGGGACGCTTTGGCCTTCGCCCCTCCCCCCTTCCCCACACACATTCCCAATCCCCCCGGGAGAATTTTGGGTGCGTCCCTGATAACATCAGAAGGCATTGGTACCTACCCAACCACGGAGTTTCGTTGAATGGCAACGGCAGAAACGCGGAGACAAGGAACACAATGAAGCATGCCACGTATCACAACCATTCACAAATATCTCGTTAACAGCGCAACGTACACAACACGCTGAATACCTGAATAACAAACTAACGAGCTTTGGCTACATTAATCTGCGCCTGGGAGACGAATGGCATCACATTATTACACACAAAGCTGCATCCAAATCCACAGCTACGCAATACACAAGCCCGTGAACAAAGGCCGAACTCGTATGCGTTCAGTTCTTTCCGCACAGTGGACGTCAAACTCCATTCTCACCCACGAGCAACGCAACTGAACGCTGTCCCAAAATCGACCAGACCCCACGCGGCCGGACGAGATCTGTGAGACGGCCGAAGCACGTGGCAACGGTATCACGAGGCCCTGCACGGATCAGAGCCAACACAGCGCCTGAGGCGGACTCCGGGGTCAGAGGGCACGCGGCGGGGGGGACGCCAACCACGAGGCATGGGCTGACGCACGGATACCGCCCGGGAGAGATGCACCTGCCGCGGTCACACGGGACACAGCTGGCGTTCCCAACCGTGGAATGTTTGTTTGTGGGTTGGGACAAAAAGTCTCTTGGGCTCAGGTGTCCGAAATCTTGTGTCAAATCGTGTGTTCGTCAGGCGTCAGTCGGCGACCCGCTGAAGACAAGCAAAACTTGAGTCACGCCGCAAAACCACTACGAAGCAGGGCGGCAATTAGAGCCATCATTTCTAAACACGCTGTCTTACCACGCTGACGATAAGCAAAAACGTTTTAAGCGTTTTCAGTTTTTTGGAAGATCACATACTGATGTAACTATCGCCCCCGACTGGGGGGCGGTTGACCGCCCCCTCAGGTTTTTCTAGGATTGCGAGAGACCGAACAAACACAGCGCCATGAAACTTCCTGTACCTTTTGCTTGATCATTTTTACACCTTGTGTCAAAGTTTTGACCTCAGGTCAAGTCAGGTGTTTGACCCAGGTCAGGTCAAACGGACCTATGTCAAAAAAGTTTAGCGCCCTGGGACTTTTTTCAAGAAACAAGATATCACAGTAATACTTTCAGGGATTAGTGGCCTTGATAGATGCAACAAATCTGCTATCTCAGATTTTTCGGAATTTTCCGGGTCATTGACCTAAGGGTAACCCCATTTTTAAGACATGCCGCCGTTTTTTTTCAGAAATAAGCGGAATTTTTCAGGACATTTATAGTGAGAGTGAAGCAGACATCTAGTTACAGTCATTGGGCAAAGTATCAATGACTTATAGCCGTTGGCCTGAGGTCAGGTCACGAATAACTTGTGAGCCAAAATGCGCCACCGTCAAAATCTGTGACGAATTACTCAAAATGGGCAGAAAAAGGCAGAACTGGCTTGCACAGACGTGAATAATACCAAGAAACTCAAAAAAGTTCTAAACAATTGCATATTTTGGAAATAAATGGGTTCTCGCGAATAAAGCTCCGCCATTTGTGTACATCGGTAACTAATGGATTTTTCCAAAATTTAAGCACAGAAATGATCACAAGAACCACTAAGATCAATAAAATTTACATGGATAGGCTTATGTCGCGAAAAAGGGACGCTAAAATTAGTTTCCGTTAATTTCTTACTGTGTACGGCTGCGGCGCCCGTTGACAACGGGCGTGAAAATTGCCGTGTCTTGAACTCAACGTTTCGGCGTAAAAATTGAACAAATCTGAGAAATCAGACGTATATCGGCATCTGAGGATCTTTACTTGTGCGTTGGTGCCTTCACCTATGCGTTATTAGTCAAAGTCCATGAGATTCAGGCCGTTTCTCGGTCTCATGCAGTTGGCTATGAGAAAACATATATAGGGCGTAAATTGCTTACATTTCATCTAAAACTAAAAATGAGACCAGCTTCGAGCTGTACTCGTCATAAACTTTCCAACGGTGTGCTTATTTTTATCGTGCGACCAACCGTTCGAAACGTTAGAGAGGAGGGGGGGCGGTCAACCGCCAGTCGGGCGTGATCGTCGCCGACCGACAGTCGAACGCGGGTTAAGACACTGTTAAATGGAAGACACATAAAAGAATCAAAACCTACTCCACAAATTGTTTACGGCAGACCGTCAAGTGCACCACAGTCACCAGTCCGTCATATTCGTGTCAGTCGTTCGAAGTCGATAATGTTCGACCACGCCCGGAGGGAAGGCAAGTATTACATGCCCCATGCATGCCCAGTTCATTTCAGAGATACAGTGGATGCAAGCAGTCGGTTAATTATTCTGATGAAGGATGACTGCGCCAGGCAGACGGCTACAGAGGGAGGACAGCATTAGAAGAGATGTAAGTACCTTAAACCTGGACACGATGGGCATTATCTTGTTTGCTGTAGCACAGACAGCAGTAAGCCAGATGTTGAACTGCACGGTTACGGTTCTGTTCTGACCACTACCCTAGTTCATACGGAAAATGCGCCACTCTACCTGAGCCCAACACGATGGTGCACTGACCATGATGTCCCACTCTTGTCTAATGTTGTCATAATAAGGTGACCTCAGTCAGCATACGGCCGTTGGTACTGTATGTAATGAGTTTGCTCTGACTGTGGCTTCACTAAGTGGACCATGTGGTCCGTGGTACACAGTGTCTCGAGCCTGCCTTCATCACGGCAACCGTAGTCTGAATACTCTGGTGTGATCAGGTGTGATCCGATAGCCCTCCGCTGTCTTCCGTCTGCTCCAACCACGAGTTGCCTCGGTCCGCAGACCCCGCGGTCCGCCCTGCCCGCCGACTCGGCCGTGACCACCTCTCACCTCGTCGCGCCGAGCCTGCCATCTCCACCGCGGCCGGGCCTCACCTGTGCCAGCAGGCTCTGGCGTTCGTCGTCGTCCGACGGCGGTAGGCGCCTGGCCGCGCGGCTGCCCGGGCCAAAGCTACCATAGCCCTGCGGCAGCACACAGGGGTGGGCGCACCTTTCAGCGTTCTGCCTAGCAGCCCAGACATCCCCCGACCGGCCCAGACGCGTTCACAATACACATGCCCACCGCCGTACGCAAGCACTGGCCACCATCAGGCTGCAATAGATGGACGCTGCAGGCGCGGACGGACCCTGCAGGCATGGACAGATCCCTGCACGCGTGGACGACCCTCGCAGGCACCATCGGATCCTGCAGCATGGCTGAACCCTGAAGGCATAAACAAATCCTAGAGACACGGACGGACCCCTCAGGCACGGACGGACCCTGCAAGCATGGACAAACGCTGCGAGCAAGGACGTACACAGAACCCGCAGGCATGTCTTTTCTGCTACCGTTATTTCAGACGTGCGTAAATGCTTTAAGATTAACCCCTGTTAATGCAGGCAGACACCAGTACATGTTATCCATGAAAACGGTAGTGGCCATGTTATAGCAAGACGTGCAGGAATGAATGGAGAATGTGAAAAAGAATATGGGACTTACTATAATGACACACACTGTTTTACGGAATAATGATGGCGAGGTGTACTCATTGGAGCGGACTTAAAACAGGCGCATGACAACTACTGGGGAAAGGAAAAATGCATGGAGAGCTCTTATCAAATTAATTACCTCCTCCTCATCTGATTACAATACAGCCAATCTACCTATGTGCATACGTAATTTACTTAGCTATGTGTTGCAAAAGGGAATTCGAGTGGCAGAATGCTCTAGATAAGTGAAAATAGTCGGTGTCACATTTAATGCTCCATGGTGTTTTCCTATTAAAAAAAAAACAAGTCTTTAAGAGACATCAGGCAATGTTCCCAGAAGTCTAGAGGCTTGAAAATACCACACACGTAAACCAAGTCGATCGAAAGAAATGAACGCACGAAACAATGTCTGCGTCATCGCCCCTAACCGCAGCTTAACGACAGTCACGAGCAATGGCCTCTGGTGCCTCGCGAATCCGAAGCGGATAATAAAACAATCGTCTCAGGCAGCCGGAGATCTCTCTCGGCGCCCGACGACGGGTCGTGAGATAGCTGGCCGTGACGGGCGGCAGCGGGCTGGGCAGGATCGGCACGAGTCCTGCGATACGCCACAGGACGGCAGATGGAAGCACGCCCGTCAGAGCACGGAACTGCGCTCAAGTGCGCGGACCGGGAGAGGCGATAGGCCGAAAGTGCGTGTCAGTGTCAGGTAAGGGTCTAAGGGTGTGTCCATTGTGCCGTGAAGTCGGCTGAAAAGATATCATCTTGCATGATTGCTCCGTTATCCAATGCACTAGGCGATATGATAACGATATTGATCTATGATGTGCAATCTTGCGGATTTTCAGTTGCCTTTTTATGGGACTCAGAGCAGCAGGGGCTCGAATATCGTAATACATATCACGAAAACTTTACTCTCAAACATGGCGGGCATTCAAACAAACGGCTTTCAGGAAGGCCACTGAGGAAAGGTTAAAAGGAAAGGACTGTGACGCAAAATCAGCGAATTTATCGTTACCCTTTTTTTTAGCTTACCCTCCGTCATGCAAGTCTGTCGGTTTTCTACAGGCCGAGCTCAGCCCGGCAGGAGCGCATGCGAGGCCGTGCCGGCCGGCCAGTGTAGCATGCCTACAGGAAGCAACAACTCACCGACGGCCCGGGCAGGGAGGGATCGGTGAGCGGCCTCGCCTGGCCGGGCTCGGCGGCGGCCGGCCCCGCGGACTCCTCCAGCAGGGAGAGCTCCGGCTGCCAGCGGGGCGGTCACGGAGCTGAGCGGCAGCCTCGGTCCGCCGCCGACTGACGGACGGCCGGGCGAAGTCCGGAACACACAGCAGAGACCGGACAACCGCGGGCAGGGCCAGGATACACCGCAGACAGAGCCAGGATACAGCGCACACGGAGCTCGGACACACAGCAGACAGAACCCGGGCAAGCCGACAACGGAGCCAGGATACACCGCACATGGAGCCCGGACACACAGCAGACTGAGTTCGGACAAACTGCGGACACAACGAGGACACACAGCAGACGGAGCCAACTCGGCAATCGAGGTTGAAGCAAAGCAAAAGAAATGACAGGCATTCCGAGGACGTGAGTTTTTATGAAGATATCTGAAGAAGTCGAGGGAAGGTTACCGGGTGAAGCGCGCCCACTTTCAAAAACAGCATTTTGTTATATAAATGATGTCCGAATGAATGCTCCGTTTTATTCGAACACCCAATTCCCCGACACTTGCATTCGAAATCAGCAATTTAAAAAAAAAATACGAAGAAAGTATTCGCCAATCCATCATTGCCCACTGACACAAACTGGAAACTGCGGTCTCATTACTATCAAGCCGCCGTGGCTCCTCTGGATCGCCTCTGCTCACCATGTGAATCCTGAACCGAAATAAAAACCATACAGCAGAATAAAACTTCTCAAACGCACAACAGGCAAACTTGCGAAACCGGAGCGGACCACAACCACATAACGGAACCATAGTATGCCAGCCGGAACCCATAGCAGACCACAGAAAGTACACAGCACAAGCTCTGGACATGTACCAGTCCAGTAGTCCAGTCAGAACAGCATCACACACGGTCCACCTGCACAACAGCGGTACAAACAAGTGGAACGCAACACTCCCCTGCGCTGGCGCGGTGCCAAGAGGACACGCACCCGCGTCTGTGGTCAACAACACAGAAAATGCGTAACCCAGCAGGGCCCAGTGCTGTCAAGCGCTCCTCGCCGTTCGGGACCGACCAGCACAAACAGCGCAGATGAGGGGGGGAGGAGGTAGCAAGTCTGACGGGAATGACTCACCGGCGGAGGCGGATCGCAGCCAACCTCCTCAGGATACGGCGTCAGGAACAGGAAGTTCACCACCCCGACGCCGGCTATGAAGATTGCTGCAGCGCGACAGGACGACGGTTAAACCGGCCGGTTTCAGTGACGGACAAACCATATTTCAGAAATGGGTCCCCAGCAAGCAACGGCATTACTGACAGCCTGACTGCAGCTGAAGACAGGCAGGGTGTTTCGTCTCACGAGGCAAAGAAACGCCTCCTGTCCGGCCGACGACCAAGGTGGATCCACAGGACAAGGCATACTGCGACAGACATTGCAACGCCTACTTCGAACGTGCCTGAAAGGTGCTACGGACCCCGATTTTCGCTACCGGTGGCGTGAAATTCGAGTTTCTTTTCCAGTGTTTCGTGCCAATATCACATATGGGCAGAGAACGCCTTCGCCACGGTTCGACGCTCCACCAGGAAGGTGGCCAGGGGCACCGCCAAGACCGTGATCGGGACCCGAGGTCCCGAAAACCGTGGGCGACCTACCCGGTACGATGAACGACAGGCCCCAGTTGGTGTCCACATAGGCTGAGGCCATCAGCGAGCCGAGAATGTTGCCCACGGACGTGTGCGAGTTCCAGATGCCGAAGATGAGACCTGTTACGGCAGAAGTGACATGCTCTCAAACGGCACAGCGGGGACAACGCCAGACGGTGACTGCATGTGACTCATTCGAACGTGACTCTTTTGAGTCCCCGAGCACGCAAGCTGTAGCAATACATGCAGTATCCAGCGCAAAAGCCGCCTCCCATAAAACATAACGTAACGACGACAGTTCACTGATAAAATTACGTGCAAATAACAGCGTCATTTCCTGTCATTAAACGTCATAGGAACATTTGCGTCGTTGACCCAAAGGCGATAGCCACCGACTGCCGTCGCGGTTCCAACATCTCTGGTCAGGGGCGCAGCCAGGATTTTCTTAAAGGGGAGCGGGGAGTGGAGCTCAGTGTGAACTGAAATCATACGAAAACTGTCTGCTGGGGAGACGATGTGCAATGGTTTTCACAAAAAACTGATGACCTAAGGGGTCCGGACCTCCCCCCCGGTTCACCCTCTGAGTGCGTCTGTGCCTCTGGTAGCGAAAAGCATAGGTAAATAATAAGCGGGTTCTGCTGATCCAGGCAGGGCCCGAATTCACCCTGGCTTGTGACGCCTTGTGCGCAAGAGGCTTTAGCGAGCGACTCCAGGTGTTTGAAAACGTGAGATAAGTTTGTACCTCGTTTGCTCTTGCCGTTCCAGTTTCCCATGACGGTGACGACTCCCGGCCAGCCGGTAGCCTCAAAAATGCCGCAGATGAACTGGCAAACAAAGACCAGTGAATAAATCAATCGCACTAACAGTCTCCGAACACACGTCAAGAACAAAGGAGAACCTAGAAAAAAGGTTACGTACGAGTCATCAAATGTGCCGTGCGAGTTTCTAAAAACACAGATGACAAACAGATAACCGAAGCACACAAACTGAAGAGCACCTGCAAGTCACCGGTTTCATTCAATAGCTGGGTATCACAGATTGGTCTCAAAGTGTACTGGAATAACAACCGACAAGTACAAACTCTTCTCCAACTGTTCCACATTGACAGCGTCAGACGAAAATTTCGCGGCACTTTCCTCGCCAACTCCAACGTTTTCCACAAAAACTGCAATATTAAACGTCGGCAGGTATGAAGATCTGAAGATTACTCCAGTATTCTGACGGACCCAGGTGGTTTAAAAAAAGAACATTCTGGTGAAAGAGGCGAAACCACTGTTTAATTGTCGTCAGTACTGTTATTCTAGTGAGTTTTTCGAAAAAAATTCAGTAGAATTACTAAAAATTGAAATTCCTGAAAAAAAAAATCTTGAAAAAACTTGAAACTCTTAAAAAACAAGAGAATTCCACAGCCAAATCTCTTTTGTAAACCATTTTTGTACAAGTTAACGCAATTAAACACAGTGCTACCAAACTTCCAACATTCATGTTTGGAAAAAAATAGAGAATATCGATTGTTGACAGCGGGTCTACTGCATGACCACAACCTAAACACAGGTTGCATGACAAAACCTTGACACAGGGATGTCGTTTCGTGTAAATGATGGGGGAGGGGGAGCAAGCCGATGACCGTTAACCTAAGCTCCCCCATATGTGGGTTTCTCAACGGATTTAGCCCACTTTATTTTGACCAAGGGCAATTTTCAGGGTTTTTTTGCAGTCACTGAGCAGTGGGCTTATCTGAACATAAAATCCTGGCATTATTTCTTTCCTAAATACTTTAGATTACTTGATGCTTTATTCTACATTTTAAACCAATCTCTTATCTATTGCAGACGCCCTTCTCGTCATTTCTGCCTATTTTTGCTTAAACCAGCAGAAAATATCGAGTGGGCCGAATCCAGCACTGGAGGGGCAGGATCCACAAGGTGAGGAGGGTACGGGCCCTCCAAAAGAATACAAATCAACACCCTGCACTGACAAATTTGACATGTCTCCGGTTTTCCTCCAAGTGGATCTTGTCATGCTTCACAAGGAAAAAGCTGCACGTGCTCAGTTGCATTTTCTGTCCGTTTCCGCGCAGGATTGCACATTCAAAATCTGTTTAGGTCTTAGGATACTGACCTTACTGTTGCAAAGGTGCAATTGAGTAGCAGAAAGCAATGCAGGGTCAACAGCATGCATTTTTACATGTTTTTCAAGCGTTGAGGCGTTTCCAGTGAGCCAAAGTTCCCTGCATTCTTCACGAGAAACTGAGGAAAATGAGGCGAATCGACCAAAACGTCAAAAAAACCCAAACATACAACGTTTGCCCACTGTCTGCGTTTCGGGCCGTGATGTCGCGTTTCCCTGCATGAGCGCGGGCCGCCGCGGGAGCCGCCCTCGTCGCCGCGCCGCCGCCGCCGCCGTAATCGTCAGCGGTTCGTCGCCGCGAGACGGCACGTCAACAGCACCCGTCGTCGGCGGCGCGAGGAGGTGCTCGACGGCGCGGCCGCCGGGGCGCGATAACCAGCGGCCCTCGACACCTGACCGCACCGGGTGCACGAGGTAGGGCCCCCGGCATCGCTCGGAGCCTCCGTCGCCCGTGCTGCCGGGACCGGGCAGTAAGTCGTGTCGACTACAGAACCCGGGCGGTCTGCTCGGTCTGCCCAGGGCGCGGCCGGAGCGACGCTGACGACGCCCTCGTAACTCGACCTTGTGACGGCCGACGGACTGTTTGACAGGCTGCGGAGGGGCACGGAGGGAAGGACCGGGCGGTGCCGGCGGCACGTTCGCGGCTTTTTCCGGCTGGCGCTGTGGAAGAGCGCCCGGGGAGAGAGATCACGTTTGCTCGTTCAGCTCCAGTTCGGCATTGTTCGCGGGTAAGCTTAAAATAGTTGCATTCGAGCGATTAGACTTTCGACCATGGCCGGAGATTTCCGGAAATTATATGGGGTCTCAGTAGGATTCTTGGTAATTTCTCCCCGTCCCTGTCATACGTCTGATTTTAAAACGTCTGAAGAGTCCCCAGAAGGCAAAGACTTCCCCCCCCTCCTCGGCCCCGCCTCGTCGATCTCCTTGTAATGCTTTAGACGCACGATTTGCTGAATGGTTCAAGTTTGTCCTTGTCTAATTGCGTTAGTGATCTCTCAATTTACTGCAGTCACTAGTTACACAGATGCACAATCGACGACTCTAGTCGATACCGATAACGGCAAACGATAGTTAAAGTGCGGATAAGCGGGCAGTTGGAGTGCTGGTAATACTGATTCAAGCAACCTGTTTGTATTTGTGTGCAATCACGGAATTAATCCATCTTTATCGGTGGCCGTTGATAATTCCACTCCTGTGAAACTTTTGGAGAGTGCGCCTTAGCCAAGATGTCAGACGCCTAATGCGTCAGCAGTCAGCATGTCAGGCGCAACACAGCAAACAAAATGACTGAATTCTGTGCACCGTCAGAACCGACCGCTTGGCTCATACACCCGACAGTGCGAATTAGCACCCTGCGACCGTCAGCTGGTCTTGTCTGTGGTTCTAGTGCCAGGCCATTTCTTGGTCTATGACGTGCCATGAACTAGTCACAGAGGACATGCAGCGCTCATCCGCTCCCTGACGTGCTCCCCCGACAGAGGCGCCGGATCTGCGGACTGCGGGAGCGGCGGCGCGCGCCGGTGGCGGCGGTCAGCGACCGGCGAGCAGCGGCCGGCCGCGCTGACCGCCATCCCTTTGAAGCTGGCCGACTGGTTACCGACGCTGGGTGCTGATCACGCTGCCGGCACGTGACGCGCCGGCAGGGCCCGCTGCCCACAACAGCGCCCCTCCCGCCGCTCCCCTCTGACTACAGGGGGGCCGCCGGAAGGGGAAGGGCAGGCGCCCGTGGGGGACCTGGACCCCCGCCGGGTCTGCGGCTGATTACAGTCCGGCGACAACTTCAATGATTCCTTAACGTTCATGAGATCCAGGCGATAACAAAAACATGTGGACGGCCCCTGTTCAGAATATCCTAACTGCTAGCTTGAACAAGCCGTGAGAGGAAGGGTGCGCATGTGGAGAAAATCTATGGCTGTGGCAATCTCAATAGTCTTAAAAAGTGCAAGCTGCTAACAAATACTAAAAGGTCACTGCGTATGATTGCAACGCAACACACTGGATCGAAACAGGAACCTTGGATGCAAAAAAGCACATTATGCATGCAGTGGCGTCAAAGCAGTAACTACATTAGTGCGCCCTTCCCACCAGAGACAAATTGCCCATTTTCATGAAAATGGATAATTCTATCGGTTTCCATGTTAATCAAAATGATGAGGCGTCATTAAAATTAATATTGACGACTGACTATGTAGTCAGAAACGTACGGCAGCTCACCAACGTTAGCACGATTCTGCGAATACCCAGTCCTCTGAACAATACGTATCCAAAATATCGTATAAGCATGTGTCCTCAGGTTGGATGCAATCATTCCTGGAGCCAGACACTGGTCGCACAACTGCACCGCAGTAGAACGACAAACATGACACAGGACATTTCCGTCAAAACGTCGCTTCAAAAGACGTGATCGAGTGCCTAGCTGTGCGAGAAAAAAAGAGACCGCGTCCTGCTGTTTTTTCATTTGGTTGATAGCTAGGCCATTCCCAACCTTTCGAGACACACTCGGTGTCAAGACTGGAGTTTGGGCTGTTTTGTGGAAAGGTCCCGAACACCACAAAAATGTCCTCCACCACCTTGAAGGTAGGTTAGGTCCATGACTGTTTAATACTATGGTGAGGCAACATCTGTCCCTGCATTGCCTTCTGGCCTCCCAAGAGTTTTTTTTCTCCTGTTAACTGCTACTTTTATTCGAATCGTATTCAATAAATGTCGATTGTCTTCGGGTGGCACATTCAACAAGCGTCATAATCCAGAGGAAACTGAACGGGTAACAACTCCAAATTTCGATTCAATTATGTCTTGAAGTTGGTATGGAAACTAATCATCATGCCCTCTGCCCCCAGCTAACTTTCTCCGCAAATGCGTGTGCTGGTGCGACAGCACACTTTTCAACCCTATCGCTAACTGTAAGTTGCGGTAAACCCGATGACGACAAAGCGATGAGCCAGGACAAAGTTCAAAACAAGCTGTTCCCGAGATTTCCATCAAATAACCCTGCTCACTACACCGCGGAGAAAGCAAATGAAGTGTCCGTTTCTCAACAGGCGTGTCCACAGTACGCCCGTGACCCTCGAAGATCCGCGTAAATCCGACGACCGCACCGATTAACTGTGCGGCCCTTTCGTCCATTATCTGGGGCTCTGGGCGGCGCTATGTGCGGTCACCGGCTGGCGCCGTCCCCTCCCCGCCCTGGCGGCGGCGGCGGCGTCCGCTCCAGCTGCTGCCGGCGCGCACACGCACACCCGGCCGGCCGCAGCGCCAGGTCCCCGCGTGCGCAGCGCGTCGCTTTGTTCTGGCCGCCGGCCGCCAGCTGCGCCGCGCCGAGCCGAGCCTGGCCGCGCCTGGCCGAGCCGGCGCCGCTCACCTGCACCAGAATGAAGTACCAGAGCACGTGGATGTTCCAGTAGTAGGCGACGCCGAGCGCCCACACGAGCACGCCCGACATGATCATGCCGAGGGAGAGGAAGTAGCGCAGGTCCATCCGCTCGGCCACGTAGCCGCTGCGGAGACGGAGGCGGCGTCAGAAGCACGACACGGCGAGACCACGGCGCCAGGCCCGCCGCCTCGCCGGCCGACACGGGTCCCTGGACCGCGACAGGGCGCTCCGAGCCCGGCCGACGGCGGCCGGGGCGGCAGGTCCAACGACCGGCCCCGGCCAGCGGGGAGACAGAGACAGGTCATCGGCCCCTCGTCCGGCGCCGGCTCCAAACACAGCGCGTGGCCGCGGCGCCGGCCGGCGTACAGAGGACGGGAAAGGAGCGACGATGCCAGCTCGGTGCCTCGTCAAACTGGGCGATTTTACCATGAGTCAGTGTAGAGCATGTGCGCAGAAAAATCAACATGGAAGAGCACGTACGGAAACGCGAACCATCTGTGTCGTCCGACATACCTGAAGAACATGAAGAAAGCATAGCTGAACAAGTAGGATGAATCCAGGAATCCAAGCAGAGTGTTGGCGTTATCCCCATCTGCAGTCACATGCAAAGGTAATGAGCAAACGTAGGCATAACATGTGTGATGAAAGCGGATTTGCCAACTCATTTTTTATGTGCATAAACATACGGCGTGAATATTACGGGAATAATCGTAACAAACGCCACCAAAGCTCAACGTAAGATAAACAACTCAGGTGAACGTTGGTACGCATGTTCAGGCATGTCTCCAGTCAGACAGCCAGGCCCTGTCCAAACTGGAACCGATGACTTTTCCAGGCAGCCAAATCATTACAAAGTTTAAATGGAGGCAGGCGCACCGCACAGTCACAGAGCATGCGATGGCACAGACAGCTTTTTCTCGTGGCTCATTTCAGACACATGAAAGCTTTTGAAAAGTGGCGCATGCCCGATGCGAAAGTCAGGTCCCATTTCAATGCCACGTTGAGACCACCACACTGCAAATCTCACGCCACCAAGTCGCCTGAAGAGGCACCCGAGTCGGCTGCCGATCTGGAGTATCTGAGCCGGGCCCTGCTGTCGCCGATTGCTCGAGATACGCCACTCAGTTGCCGGTCAGGGCACCGCGAGGTCCCCGTTGCCGGCACCCGACAACAGTAGGGCTGGGCTGGTAACGGGCCTCTTGACTCACGTGGTTACCTGCTGATGTATTTACCTATTGCTTACCGAACTGACTCATCGCTGCTGAACGGCGTCCGTCAGGGAGGTCGTTTTGGAGGAAACAGTAAACAGAGAAAACGGCGCTACTGCCGAACGCCAAGCGGGCACCTGACGTCACCAAGCATATCAGGTAGGCCGGTTCTCCAGCGGGCCAAATGCGCCCGAGCGATCCGAACGGTTCAGCCAGTGGCGACCTGGCTCCAGGTCAAGGTCAAGTCGCAGGAGCTGGGTCGCCAACTCACCGAAAGGCTCCCAGTCGCACCAGTGCGGATGGGTCGTGGTGTCGACGTCATACGGCGGCACCAGGCCGGTGCAGTTCTTGTCCAGCACGTTCTTCACAACCGAGATGGGCTTGCGGGAAGCGTGGAAGGACGTGTACGTCACGAAGGTCAGCACGAATACCGTCCATTTGAAGCTGAAACAGCGTGACCGATTAAGATAGGTTCATGATCTCTTGTTAGAGCGCCAAATCCTGGGATGTTCGTGTTCGAATACAAGAATCTTTGTGTTCGAATACCATGCGCAGAGCTTTAAACGGGCATCGCGAAAAGCCAGGGACCACATGCTTGCATTCCATTCCGTACTTTGTACGCAAACCACTGGAAAAACGACTCGTCCCAGAGAAACTGCAACTGTTCGTCGCAAAACTGTCCATCAGCATTGTTGGAGATTTCCGAAAATTACTGGGGCGTCCACATAGGACCAGTAGTGTTGGAACCGGGAGGGGGCACGAGGCAGCTCCCCCAACTTTGAGCAGCATTTGACACTAACTCTATGGCGTTGTAGGGAAAGAAACGAGGTAAAAATCATAATTCCATCCCATCTCCACAAAGGTTCCATCGCTTCTGCATAGGATTTCAAACCGTCTCTTTCCAGTCACTGCCAGAGGCATAATGTTCAAATTCCTGAATATTGAGGGAGAGGGTCAGGATCCCAAGCCCCGGGATTTACAGCCATGCCTTCAAAGTTCCAAAAACGAGATCAAAACGATGCTCGCCTCACAAAACAGAAATACTGGCAAGGTCACTAATCCGGAACAATAAAAAACATTTTTGGCGCCTACCATTGTCATGCAATGACTCAATGAACTCATAACGAATAAACCGCATACATTTAGCGTCACGTAACTGGCGCCATGGTCGCAACATTGACTAAAAGTTAAAAACAGCATCGCAAAGTCAAACACCGGCCGGTTCTTACGTCAAACGTAACGGTTCAGCCGCATTACCTATTGTTCCTCAGAGGGCTGTAGTAGCGGGGCCGGACTCCCAGCTTCTCCAGCAGCCAAATGCCGCACGGCAGGTTGATCATGGCTGTGTCGGTCTGGCCTAACTCCTGAGATCAGGACGGCCGGCCACGGATCGAAAAGCTAACGCGTCGTCCGCGCAGCTGGCCGGCGAGCTCACAACAAACGCTGGCGAGACGACCTCCACCGCAGCGTTCGCCCCGGCTGCAGTATCCACCAATCAGCGAACAGCTGCAGGCGGCTGGCCAGGATTAGAGGTACGCATGGTTCCTGTGAGACCGCCCCATTACGTCAAGGACGTTTGACGGGGCATGCAAATAGGCACCCATGCACGCTCTTTGGGTTTGTTTGATTTTCGGCACTTGCTTACCATTGAAGGGTTTCCATATAATCCTATTTTCTTTTTTTATTTGTGCAGTTCAAGGAGTTGCTTTGCGATTCAGGACTGGATTATATAAACTCACAGTTTAGTCCAACGGTGAAATGTTGCAGAATTATTTGTGGCTGCACTCAGAATTTTCATCTCGGAGCAAACCGGCCAACCTGAACTCCCTCAAAACCAAGAACCAAAAACAGAGGACAAAAACTGTGCGAATTTCGTCACTTTATTTTTGAATTCCGAAAACTAAGATTTTTAAAAATGAAAGGTGTAAAAGTTTCGGACCGTAGGAGACCAGAATCCTCTGGGTGCACCCATGGATGTACTTCTGTGACACATCTTTTAATGGCGTAGTGGATTCCATGCGCGAATAGTTGGCGACAACATCTGCAACGACCTCAGCGACGACGTCACGACGACACACGACTCCGCCAGTACTGCCTCAGATAAGCTAAAAATTGCTCATTTGACATATCTCAAGCTGCCCTAACGAAATATATAGGTGATATTTTGTCACGGTTAAAGGTCAAGGTCAACGCTAAAGTTGAAACTTTCGGTACCTTCTCAGTTCTGTGAAAACCACTTTCCAATTATCAAATATGGCTCAAATGACGGACACTGACGAGCAGTTTGTCTTATGACTTGTTAAGGCAGACTTGTTAAGGCCATAGATCAGGGTTAAATGTTACCTTGAAATCCTTGATACCCTCTCACTTCCGTGAAAATGACTTCTAAATTCTCGCGCATGACTTTAATGGCGCGCATTGGTGAGCAGCTTCTTGGTTTTTATTAACAAACGAACAGACCTGTCAAAGTCAAAGGTCAAGGCCAAATGACCCTGAAATCTTTAGTACCCCTCATTTCTGTAAAAAAAACACCTAAATTGCCACGCATTGTTCAGATACCGCAAACCGGCAAGCACAGTTATAGAAAGATCTGTCAAAGTCATAAGCCAAAATGAAACGCGACCTTGAAATATTTGGTACCCCTCTTTTCTACAAAAAGGACCTTTAAATCCTCGAACATAGCTCAAATGACTCACACTGACGAGTGACTTGTTGACTTTTATTGACAGGCCTGATAACGTCAAAAATCAAGATCTAATAAGGTGGCCTTGAAATCTTCTGTACTCTCCCATTTCCGTGAAATTGCTTTTTAGGCGTCGCATATGACACAAATTCAACGGTTTTCTTATTTTCGTTACACCCTCATTTCCGTCAAAATTTCTTTTAAAACGTTGCACATAACAAGATTTAAAAGTAATTGTTCCCAAAAATAAGAAGGTGCCAAAAATCTCAAGGTTAATTTCAACTTGACATATGACTTTAACAGTCCTGTTATTGCTTGCCAGTACGCAGTATCTGAGTAGTGCGCGAAGCAAAAAATAAATTTTTACAGAAATGATGGAGGCACCGAAGGTTTCAAAGTCTCTTTGGACCTTTTTCTTTGTCCGTTACAGGTCTCTACATAAAAGTCTACAAATTGCTCGCCAGTGTGTGTCGTCTGAGCCATGTACGACGATTCGAGAGTGATTTTCCCAGAAATGAGGGTATACCAAAGATTTCAAGGTCATACCTGACATGAACCTATGGCCTTGACTAGTATGTCCAGGAAACTCAATAAAATACTCGCCAACGCGCGTCATTTGGGCTGTGCGCGACGATGTAAAACGATTTTCCCGGAAACGAGAGGGTGTCGAAGATTTCAAAGTCGCTTTTGACGCTACCATGATCTTGACAGGTCTGTCTACAACTACTCGCCAGCGCGCGTCATTTTAGCAATGTGCAGCAATTCAGAAGTGATTTTCATGGAAAGTAAGGGTACTGAAGACTTTAAGATCTCATGCGGCAGCCGCCGTCGCAGAGCCACCGTCGGACTCATCGACGAAGGGTGCTCGACTGCGCCAGATAGCATCAGTGGAGGAGAAAGAATGTGTCTGTAGTGTAAGTGTTGATTAAAATATGATGTTTTTATGTTTCGGATTGTTTCAAAACTTTACATATGCGTTTTGGAACTGCACACAAGGAATTCAAGAATAAGAATGAATGCCCTCAGCAATAAACATCATTTTCCGCTCTTAAAACGGGAGAGTACTTTCCGCCTGGGGCGCTGGACGCGAGAGTATTCTGATTATTTCGATGCACGGATACCAGTGCATGCAAAATTTGTTTTAGTTTTCTTTGCAGATACAGACAAAACGCCGACAGTGATACATATGCAGAGATGGGCACGAGTCCATTTATCTGTTAATTCATGAACAAACCAGTCAAATTTTTTCGTTAGCGGATTAACGTTTTCATTAACGGATCAGCGTTTTCGTTAACGTCGACAAAAATAACAATAATCAACCTGCTTTAAAGTTTGCCACGTTTACTTCGAGGCCGTTAACTTTTTTGCCAAATTTTCGTTGGAGTTTGGAGCGTTAACCTTGGCACAAGTGATAGGTGGGGCTTCTTAACTTGTGGGGGATATGAGTTACGGAGAAATGATAATGGACGTTGACAAGCTTCATGTCGACACGTTGGGTACGCAGCACGGCCAGAGACGTCAGTAAAGGAGCATGTCTAGTGCTTTCGCTTTACTTGCGCTTTTAGATATTGGTAAAATGTTTTAAATTACGTCATTGGAGTGCATCAGAGAATCTGACCTCATGGGAAGTTCCGAAATTCAGGCCAAATTACATCATCTATCGCCATTCCTGAAACTACAACCTTGGCCACTAATGCCTCGTGACGACACCTGAATTAACAGGCCTTGGAAAGAACAAAAACGTTTTGTATCAGTAGGAACGATATCTCAATGTCGATGTTTGTTTCGTGCAGTGTGGTGTCTTGCTACAATATTTAGCATGCCGTAGGATTAATTACATATTTCTTCTCTCCTCAAATATTAGCATAATTCTGTATTGTAAGAATTGCATCAAAATACGTCTGACACCTGTGCACAAGCACATTTCCCTAATCCCAGGCTGAGGTACTGATTTTCAACCAGCTTTGAGACGTGAAGCATGAAATCTGGTGAGGCTAAATTGGTTATGGGCGAAGATCTAATAAATCAGTCAGACATAGATCAAATAGATAGATAATACACCAGTCTGGAAAATAATCATAAATCAGTTTCGAATCTCTTACACCACTGACGGTATGGGGGCCACACATGGGTTTAATCACCGGGGGGAAGGGGATGTGCTTCCCCCTCCCACTTCTTGACCCGTGGTGCGGGCGTCCCCTTTACGCCACAGTAAAAAAAGGTTTTGCAAGAAAATAGAAATAAAAAATCTCTTAAACCCCCAATAAATACTGCATCTGAGGAGGTCTCCTTTTGTTTTGCTGAGGGGGGCCTTCTTAAATATTAAACAACAATTAGTCTCCAAGCGCCTTCTCCCCCATGCAATGATCAACCACTTCTCGTGGACACGATGCCCTTACAGGCAAGCGCTGTCGTAATGGCCAGGTAACTGAAATGCCCGGCGCCCACGCAGGTCAGACGCCCTGGTACAGATGAGATGCCTCTAAAGAATTCGGCTCCCCTCACAGATTAGACACGTCTACGATTCAGGTGTCCCTAACAGGTCGGGCGTCCCCCCTCCCCCCAGACAGATCAGGTGACCCTCGGGGCTCGGCGCCATTGGCAAGCAAAGCGTCCTTTACACATCAAGCGCTCCTCGGAGGTTCGGTGCTCTTCGCAAGCCAGACTCCCCGTGCACATCAGGCACATGTCATATATTTGGCGCCCCCTTTACAGACCAGGCGCCCATACATGAAGCCTCAGAGACCAGACACGTCTACGACACAGCCGTCCCTCACAGGCCATACGCCCCCCGAACAGATCAGGCGTCCCTCGGGGGCTCGGCGCCCTTGGCGAACGAGGCGCCCTGTACACACCAGGCGCCCCTTATATATTTGGTGCGCTCTCTACAAGCCGGGCGCTCGTGCGAGACACCTTACAGACCTGACACGCCTACGATACATGCGCCCCTTTCAGGCCAGACCCTCCCCCACCCCCACAGATCAGGCGCCCTCATATATTTGGAGCTCCATCTACAGATCAGGGACTAAGGGATAAGCACTCTTTATTTTGGTAGTTGTGCTATCTCAGGGGCCTCTCTGGCACTTTCAGCGGTCTCATGTGCCCTTTTCTGTGTTGGCCCCTCTTGTGGTCCCAAGGGCCCTTCTATCCGCCTTAGGGCCCATCTTACCGTCTCAGGGTAGCTCAGCCCTCTCGGAAGTCCTCTGAGTACATCAAAACCTTCAGCTTTTCACAATGGCCGTCGGAACCCATTCAAGGCCCCTATTACATTCCAGAGCCCCCTAAGTACTCAGTCCTTATTTTGGCCGTCTCAGGGATCCTGCGACCCGTCTGGCGATCTCAGGGGCATTCTGCCGCGCTGAGGACCCTGTTGTGGTCTCGGGAGCTCTTTGGAAGCTTCAGGGACCCTCTATGCGTCTCAGGTCATGTGACCCTCCCGGAGGCCCCCTGGCTGCAGCAAGTGCCCGTCAGGTTCTTATAGAGAACTCGTGAAGCTCATAGGGGCCCCTTCGGAGCTCCTTTTAAGCCTGACAGGGATCCTTTTTCACGCACGGGGGGTGGGCAATCGTCCCATCGCCCGCTCCCCCCCCGGATCCCCACCTCGCCCCAGGAATCAGTGGGGGCCCATGCTGTTAAGATTTCTGTTGGCCTGTAGAGGGGCCCCGCTGGCGTGTAGGGGCCTCTGCTTGTCTGTAAAGACGTTCCTGCCGACCTGGCAGGTTCCCCTTACGGGTCAGCAGGGTGTCTTTACAGGCAAGCAGGGACTGAATGAATGATGTTTAGGGGTCCCTGTTAGCCTGCAGGAGGGAGAGGGACACTGTCTGTTTATAGATGGCCCACTATCCACCCGTAAAGAGCCCCTGTCGGCCTGTGGTGGCAGGGGCAGGAACCTTCTCTCAGACCGAAAGGAGGCTTCCAGACCCTCCAGATGCTGACGGTGGCCCTTGATGGGCCGACAGGGAGTCCTCCCTAGACAAACACTGAACTCCCCTACAAGTTAACAGGGGCCCTAAACGCTCATTCATGCCCCGCTTCATAGCGCACAAAGCCTTCTTGCATATTCCGAGTACGTTTTTAGGTTCGTAAGCTTTCTTCAACGTTTAACATTTCTTATTTTGCTTTGTCTGTTTCGGGCAGTGTTAGGCGCCATGCGGGCACCTCACATTTTCCAAAGAACTGGGGCCTTCGGCCCCAGAGGGCCCCGCTCGCCCTTCGAGGGCCTTGCGTGGCCTTCAAGGGGGGCCATGACCCCTTTTTGCCCCCCTCCCTCCCGGCTACTCCACTGCCCGGATTTGGGTCATATTTCGCTATTTTGGAAGTTGTGGGGAGGCTGGTTGCCAGGTTGGGGGGCTGAGCTGCGAATTGGGGGGCTGGAGCCTCACCTATCTGTATAGGACCCTATATCCTAGCTTTCATCAGCTTCGGACTTGGCTGAGAAATATTTAAAATATCACTAGTGCAATGGCGGCAGCAGTGGCGGCGGATTTCAATTCCACTTGAGGGGGCAAGGTTCTCAAGTCGGGTATAGTTAAATAGTTATAGGTTGGTAGGTACCTGCTGACTGCGTAGATCGAAAATGACAGGTGGTTTTATAATGGCGTCAAAATATTTACACACACGATGTATATGAAAATCAAGTAGCCTAATAATGCGCAAACAATTAAAAGTAAGTAATGCGTGAGAACATCTAAAGTTCCGTCACGTGAGGAACTACGGCTGTTCCGCTATCTACCGCCTAGTGGGTCAGACGGCCGCCCTGTATTTTAGTGTAGTACCTCGCACCACGTGCATGAAAGCTGTGGAGACATATATTTGGCGATCACATCTTCTTTCACTTCTGGGGCCAAACTTATCCCAAAGAACGGGTGGAGTTCTCGTGCTGAAGTGCGCATCTTCCCGCGTTAGCCTTGCAACAGCACAAAAGACGACTGAATACTTTAATCAGTCTGTTCGTTAAATTCAGTTCCTTCTTAAATTACTGCTTGTCTAAATTGCCTGTCTAACTATAAGATGAGCGCAAGGAAGCCGTAAATGAGATTAGTTTTTGGCCGCCATCCTCCAATATTTCGGAGCAGCCCGGTAACAGACATTCGATATGCGCAAATCTGGCTACTTTAGGTGTATGTCCGCATTTATTGGCGCAGAAGTACACATCCAGGCGCACTGCGCGCACAGCATTTCGAGGTAGTCCATACGATGAACGTACCGAAAACCTATCCGTATCGAAATTATGCAAGCCCAACTCTACGGTTCCAAAATGTATTATGTATTTTATACAAACTATGCATACCATTCTGAAATGACCAGAGTATTGTGCAAACACAAACCAGCTTGTGAGAACAGTTAACCTTCCCCCCCCAAGCACACAAATATAAGCTTATTTTTTAAGCAACGCGAAACCTTGACAGTCGAACGGAAGCACCAGAGGTACAGCAGCTTCAGTCAAATCAAACTCTTCCGAACACCGTCAACCTTTTCCTTGGATGATTTTCCACAAACTCACGGAGGATGACTTTGGGATCCAGCCTTCTTGCGCGATCGCCGTGCATGGCGAGGACGACCAGGTTTGATAGCCCCCCTGACTCATCGTAGATTGCAACGGCGTCTTGATCCGGTACAAGTCGCTGAACGAACGTTCCGCTGACGCACCACTCATGGGAACGGCCATGATCAGAGCTGCCAGGCGCAGCACCTCTGATAGCATCTCTTGGCACAAGCGGCCCTGGCTCATGGTGACGTCCACAATCTGGTTGATTGAGTTAGCTGGATAGCACATCGGCGCATGGAGGCCAGCTGCATGGCCACAGCATCAGGGTCGATGTCTCCTGAGCTATCCTGGTTGACGTTGGTTTGCGATGACGCAAGAACTTTCCTGACTTTCCTGACATTGTCAGGGCTGATGTCCGCTTGTCTCCCTAGCAGCAGGTCCTCTAGCTGTTCCAGACGTTCCAGACCAGGCTGCTTGAACCACCGCCTGACTTCATTTGTTACCAAGTCCATCGTTTCGAAGAAACAGCGTCTCAGCAAGTTTTTGGCGGTGAAGACCGTTGGCGTTGCTGCATTTTCATGGTGCTCCAGTCGCTTAGGCGGGCGAACTGGACGTGGGTCCTTTGGTGGGTCGATGGGGCTGCCAAGCGTCCGGATCTTGTCGTGGCGTTCTTGCCACAGCTCCTCAAAGCCGAACTCGCGCAGATTTTCCAGCGTGTTGAGCAGCATCGTAGCCCCCTTACGGACATCTCCGCAGTTGACCCCAGGGCGCTGTAGTGCCTTCGCAAGAAGCTCACATGGGCTGAACATCTGCTCACACATCATCAGAGATAGTACGGTCTCAAAGCTCCGGAGATGAGAGAGATAGCCTCGCACTCTGTGACGGACATCCGGCGACGCGGAATTGTCTGCTTCCACATCTTCCAGTGTCAGAAGAATTGTGTCATATTCCTCAAGAAATCGCCTGACAGCCAGGCATCTCACAGTCCACCTGGTGAGAAAGAGGGATATGAGCTTGTGCGGTGTGGCACAATGCAGTCCCGCGTCGTCTTCGTCGTGTTGCAGGCGTAGTTCGAGAAGATGGTCCTCAAACAGCTGCTTGCTTTTCGTGATAGTACGGTCTTGTGATCTTGTGATCGTGATCTTACGGTCTTTCGTAGTCTTGAGTATTCCAACCACATCCCGAACGGTGTTCAGAGCATCAGCAACTGTAAAGTTGATCCGGTCACGGCTCCGTGAGCGGCTTCGTACGGCCGGGAGCGCTGGAACGCCGCCGCTACCGCCGCTAGAGGGCGAAAGTCTCGGCCAGTGCGGCCACCAAGGGGCGGCAACGGCGGTATCCCGGCAATGCGGCCGCCAGGTGGTATCCGCGGAAGAATCCCGGCCATCGAGGCACTCCGCACCGTGGCTTCTTTGGGGCAGGTCATGTGGGTGTCGGGCTAAAGAGGGTCTCAGGATTTTGGGGTTGGGATTTCTCTTGCGTAAATGTTGATTGTGAGTGTATTAGTATGAGACGTATCGTCTTGAATGTTTAGGTTGATTGTGCACTTCTTTAACTGTTTCTTGTAATTTGTGAATATATGGGATCCATGAGATCAGTTGTCTTCTCTCCTTCGTGCGGGGTGCCGAGGCTGTCCTACGGTGAACGAGTATTCATTCCCTACCCCGGCTGCTAGTAACTACTGTGTGGCAGGCGGTTAAAGAGTAGATGTTGCTACACCCGGAGGTGGCGTCTGTTGATTAAGACCCTTCGCCTTGTAACGCGCCTGGCCAGCGTGTGACAAGGGGGTCCGTGGATACCTGAGGTACACCTGTCACACAACCTGGGACACCTCTTTGGCCTGTTCCACGCGGGCCAGGTCGAGGAAATGATTTGCGCAGTGCACGAATATTGAGCGGGGCTGATCTTCGATGAGTCTGGCCTACACTCCGAACACTTTTCCCGACATGTTCGATGTTCTGTCAAAGCAATGCCCTCTTAGCTTGTCCATTCCGTACAAGGTGCGCCGCAGGACGTCCTTTAAGGCTTCGTACAGAGCTGCAACCGTCGAGCCAGGCACCTCATACAGGCCAAGGCAAGCTTCTTCCACGACCAATTTTTCCGTCACATATCTGGCACATACGCAGAACTGGTCTTTGGTAGCCAGATCTGTCGTCCCATCTGCGATCACTTCATAGAACATACTGCGTCGAGGTTCTTCCAAAATTTCGCGAAGAAGCATCGAGGCCATGATTCTGATCAGCTCGTCTTGGCATTCGTGAGACAAGAAATTGCTCTTTTTCTGCAGCCACGATTTCATCTCGGGGTTTGTCATGCTTCTTTCGTCTAGCATGGTCATCAAATTCCCACCGTCATCGTCGTGGCCGTGTAGGGCTGATCCAGATCGCGCCAAGCCTCGGAGGACGCAGAAGCACCATGTACCCCAGTTCCCAGTTCTTCAGTTCGCAACTCTATGCACCCCAGTTCAACCACGAACATTGGCTGTCTGCTAAACGAGCGCGGTTGTAGGTTGTGGACAGGTTATTGTTTTCTTATTTCATACTTTTGGAAATACAGCAGAATCGCTCTCACCAAAAAAGTATACAAGCACGTAACTTTGAAACTTGCGCCAGTTTCGATTCATCCTCACCCAACCGCAGTTTACTGAGCTACCACATTTTACTGCCATTTTAGGAATGCGGGCAAAAGTACTTCATTATCAACACTTATGCAGTTGCTTATGCAGTGCGTGCGAAACACTTTTCTTCGACTTCAGGAGTCAAGATGGGGGGGGGGGGCAAAAAGATATTTTTGCCCCCAACTTTTTCCCAGGGGGAGCGGCTGCCCCCGCTGCCCCCCCCCCCCCCACCCCAAATCCGCCGCCCCTGGGTGGCAGCACCAGCGCGGAAAACTGCGACACAACTTCCCCTAGTCCGGAAAAATTAACATCCCAAAGGCGATGCATGGAAAGGAATCGAAAACATCGTTTGTACCCGCTGTCCTGAATACGTGGCGGCGCCACTGTACCAGTCTCCATGTCAAAAAGGCTGGGGCGGCCAACAGTTAACTGTAATATTTCCCATGTGTCATCCTCATGGCCCCCTTTCAGAAAGTCCTAATTGCGTCGCGGACTGTAAATGCTAAATGACTGGACTGCGCACAAGGCTGTAGAAGTCGACTGCGCATAAGCGCGACAGTGAACCTTGCACCGTCAACCACTGCCAAACTTGTGTCGTTGTAGCGCGTACCTTTTAATCCCAAGAGATGTCATTTTCAATGTCTTCTGAATATATACTAGAACTTGGTTGGAGTATATCCTAGGATGCAAAAATACAGAGATCCTTATCGTTTGGTTCGTTAGTTCTCATATAACTACTTCTGGGCGTTCATCTTCTACAATTTTCAGTAATTATATTTGTTATTTGAAAAGGTAAACTCTGTCAGAAATGCTGGTATATTCCGAAACGTATTTTCTTCTTCCATGCTAACTACTCGCGTTACCAATACCAACCGATGCCGACGCCTGCGGCGCCCTCCGCAGCAGCGTGGTGGTGCGTGGGCATGTGGGAAGTCATTGCAGTATGGTTGATAAGTTAACGTAACCTCACGGTGATAAAGTAATAACATAGTATTACGATGGAGTGCCACAAATAACTGTCAAGGAAATACCTGTTTCTGAAGCCCATTCTTTGTGTAATCCGCGGTTCGACGTCAGGTAAGTTGAAGGTTCCGTGGCGCATGCCCAGTGCTGATAAACGTTCTGAGGGACTGAAGACCCTCGCAGGCTCAGTGGCAATCAAAACGAAGTCTGGAAATCTCTCGTAGTGCTTCTGAAAGTTTGGGTGCTGTGGATGGAAAAATCCAGTACTTGATGACGTCTTCAGGTGTGATAGCTCTGGATTGGGACGATGTGTAAGTTGTCGTGTTCCATTCAGCCAATGATCCCACCAGTCTCAATATTATAATTTGATTTGCCCTTACAGTCCCCATGCATTTGCTAAGGTTACACTGAATTTAAGGTTTTAATACTTAGAACTGGGCTCTTTGCTGCTATGTAAACAAAAACAATGCATCAAATGTCTCATGATATGGCAGCACTGTCTTGCACAGAAATGACCAAAATGAAAGGAAATCAAAGATTATCAGTTCATGCCAGAGGCAGTAATCAGAATAGTGAGTTTTAAAGACAGATATGTTAAGATAGGTAGGGGAACAAACCAGGTAGGCATCAACTTGCCCTAATAGCCCATTACTTGCAACAGTGGTGCTGCTGGATGTGACAGTGAAAATATGACTTGTAGACTCAGTTTACACACTAACTTGACAGGGTTATTCAGTCATTTCCCACTGACTGCAGGGGGCATTCATGGGGTGTAATATTGCATCGTAGGCTCAATGCCTGCCAGAGGCCGCAAGCCAATAGAAGGGTACAATTGGGCTTGGCTCTGTCCAATAAAGAGCTTAGGTCATGCAAAATGCATTATTGCATTATATCAGGATAATGCAGTATTATGTTATATGCCTGGGGCTGTGTTCATACTGTAAAAGTTTTGCACAGAGATGGTTCATTAGAGAAAATGTTTGCAAGGAAGAAGGTTCTTAACCATAGGTTTTGTAAACTTGTGGTTCATAAAATTTGTGTCAGAGAAGGTTGGGACCCAGAAAAGGAATGGTCCTAAAACCATAACTAGCAAAACATAACCTAACTTCCATTAAAATGAGCCAAGTCTGATTGTAGCCATTCTCAATCTTTGACCTCTAGTGTGCTATATGGTGCCTTTGGCACAAATCTGAAACCAACATTTTCCAATGTGAATCTTGTCCATTTCAAACCTTTCCTAGTATGAACCTTATGTTTGCAAACCTTTGTGGACAGGCTTTCCCAAATGCACCCTTGGCTGACAAACTTTGGTCTGATTACCTTCCTGGGTTGTTTGAAATAACATGGTCATCCTATTCCCTTCTTTACCCATTGGTGCAAATTGAAAGGGCTAGCAAGCAGACTGTTTCATGCTTTCATCAGTCACTGTCAGAGGCACTGCTGTTTCAGGTGACGGATGATAAGGGTGAGTTGATGCCTGCCCAACCATTACTAGTAGGGTAATGTTGGTCCAAGTGAGGTTGGGATAGGTTAGGTTGGATGGGATGGGACCACATGAAGTAAGCACAGTACCTAACACTGCTACAGATAACACACAATAAATAGCATTTTCTTCTGCTGGGTGAGGTGAGGTTGTTGATGGAGGTTATGTTGGGTCATGGCTGGCACTTTGCCAGCCATGAACAAGGTGTGTTCATGTGACACACAATACATGATTGGCTCATGTTTTGTGGCCAAGATGCTTCTACTGGTAATAACAGCTCTTTTCCACTGCCATGTTTTAACAGATATCATGTGCCACAATGAACCACACATTGTACAAGCACACAATACTCACAGAAGTTTGTAACAACAAAATGAACGGTGTTCTTCTGATACCTATGCATTTCTACAGTTTTCATCATCAAGAATCACTATAAAACTGAATGTGAATGACAAAATGCTTCAAGTATTGTGTTTAATACCACAGGCTATTGGAAAATAGTGGAAAAGAAAAAAACATGTTTGCTGCTACTGGCACCATTGTCCTTCACCTGCAGTGTGTCTGTCGCACTGCCACACAGCGGCTCTTCTCACATGGCCACTGCCACATGGAACAGGCTGCTGTGGCACATGACTGACCACCTCAGGACAGCAATTATTAGAGTGCCCCAGAGCTGTGCCCACCTTAGCTGGTGCTGTTGACTGTGGGCTTGGGGTGGGGCATGGTGAGGGTGCTGGGTGGGGCAGGAGTGGAATGTTTTTTAATGTGTGATGTGTTGTATGCCCTTATATTGTATTGACAGGGCCCTATGAGCCACTGTGTGGAGGAGCCCTTATGAATAAATATGGAATGTGGAATTGTTTTTACTTTTTATGCCTGTCCAGAAAAGTACAGTTCAGCCTATGTTCTTAGCAGCCATTTTATGTCAGTTGTTTAATCATTGGATTTGTCTGCTACAAGGCTGTCCTTTTGGAGACATGTAGCTAACTTCTAGAACTATCTTAAAGGATTGTGCATAACATATGCAGACTAGTCAATTTCAGCCTATCCATATATGTGTCTGAAAATTGAATGTTGATTGTAATATGCTGATGCTCAACACCAGTGTTTTTCATCATCCTTAGCCCTTATTAATTGCAGTGGATGCCTGAAGTGCATTATATGGGGGATCCAAAATACATACATGTATGTGTGTGTACGTACATGTATACATGAATGGATACTGTAACATGGCAGGTGTCATTTATATTCTGGACTGTTTAACTGAGTGCTATTCTTATGATTGTTTATAATTTGTGTGGAGACTGCCATACTTACCAGAGTTATCTCAGATCCCATGGAAGTAACTGCAAGGTATCTTAGTTTACTTGTCAATTGTCAAGGTAACTTGGTTGGTTCTGCAGGTTAGTGGATGACTGCCATTTAGCAGATGCTGTATCCCCCCCCCCAAAAAAAAGTGCTTAGGTTGCTAGGTCCCAGCATGTTGGAAGCATCAATGTAGAGGCATTGCTCAAATTGGTGTGGTAAGAAGCACTTTTATGGTGTTTTTCATAAACATTATAAAGCTTATAAAGCCTCTGTAAAGAGTCCTGACATGTAGTGAGAGATTTGATAGAGTTCAATAGTGTTGAATATAGTAAGTGTATGGGAATTATAGAAAGGCACATGCTTCTTGCAAAGCTCCCATTTGTGTTGTCAAAAGGTATGAAAATGTCCTTGGAAAGGAAGTTCCAGACAAAAATGTGGCTTCAGAACACCCTTTAGATTTCTGGAAGGAGATGGAAAATCAGTAAGCATAGGGAGATTCTTCTTACTGATGCTGATGGGTTCATTGGACAAGAGAGCACATGTGATTTGTGTAGGGCATATTACAATGCTTTGCTTAATTGTGTCCCAGCAGGTTCATCTTCATAAATGGAGCTCCCTCTTGTCCTCTGTGGTGATAATGTTGAGGTCTTGCAATGTGAGGTTGAACATGAAGTGTTTCAACTTAGCATCAGCAAATCTTCTGGTATGAATAGCATGTCAGCAGAACACATTAAGTCTAACTCAAAGGGGATTCTGAATAGTGACCTTGCTCAGAGTGGCACAGTAAATACTTCTCCAGCTTGCTGTATCATGGGTTCCCCCTGGCCTTTTCTGCCCATCATCATTGCCCCTGTCCTGAAAAATAAAGCAAGCAATATCTCTTCTCAGGATAAATGTAGACTTTCACCATTGGGTAGTATCATCAGTAAAGTTTGTGGGCTTGTCCTAAATGAACATTTGACTGAGCACTGTAGGAAATTCTGTAACCAGTTTGGCTTTAAACCCAAGCTTGGTACTGAGCAGTGTGTATATGGCCTCCAAGAATTCCTCCAAGCAACTCCTATTGAGTCCTCAGTAGTAATGTGTTTGTGTGTTTTCTTGATATGATCAAGTTTTTGATTGGACCCTGTTCCAAACTATGATTAATCATAGTCCACCAGCATACCTTGTCTGGATTCTTGTATATTGGCATTCTTGCCAGACCACAGCAGTCAGATGGGGGAATCTTGTATTTCCATACCCTTTCAGTTTCCAGTGAAGTCAGGCAAGATGGCATTCCCTCCTTATTCCTGTACAACATGTGCATGCATAGCCCAAGTCATTCACTTCACTACACAGGAGCTGGGTGCTATGTTGGCAGTGTGCTAGTGAATCACATTTTGTAGGCTGATGATCCAGCCATCATAGCTAGAATCTGAGATGTACACTGCCTGTCCATCTGTGCAGATGAGCATTGCACCCATCTGTACAGATGCAGATACCCAAAAGTTTTCTGTTTTGAGTAGGGAGTGACACTCAGACAACCATCATTTCCCACCCTTGCTCCACTTTCTGCATTGATGTTCCACTCTCAAATACTGAATTCCTGTGAATAAAAGGGCATTTATTGGCACCCTTGCTAAGCAAGCATTATTTCAACATCGTACACGTTGTGCATTATTCGAGCATCACACATGTTGTAATGCAATCCAAATAATGACAGTGTGCGGGAAACGTCAAGTAATAAGCACATACCTACATTCCTGACTTGTCATGGGGAAGAACCATATGGAATGGTATTGAAAATGACCACTGACTGCTTCTGTTGAACTGGAGGTGACCTGACTTGCAAATATATTAAGTGAAAAGTTACACAGGCATGGAAAATTCCTCTCAGTTGATGAAAATTGGCTTATGAATTGTTTGATTTTAAAGTTAAACACACTGATTTCATGGTATGATGAACCTGAATAAATACGGCAAGTCTTAGCTGCTGGTTTGCATTTTTGTATTTGTAATCTGCCTAAATCCTGCATTTCGAATGTGCGTCTGTTTTGGCGTGGTCACGTTTATGAGCAATGTATGTTTTTATAAGGAAACAAAATGATACTGAACTGCCACCAGCAACAGAACAGAGTTCATGGATATTTGTGTATCAATTTCGTTTTCGTAAATACGTCTGTATAGAGTGTAGTTATGCAGTATTAATGTAGAATATTATAAAAAAAAACTGACCGATTTCGTAAAATATCGGTCGCATCGCGGAAACACCCATCGACACCCAAACAAGAAAGTAGGCAGAGCTAGCCGCCAGTGGGCTAAAAACAAGTGGGAAAATTGTCAGCAAATTTTTGAATTGCAAGTGAACCATTTCATATAATGGCACTCTGACTAGCCAAAAATGGGGCATTGTAAAACTACTCTGCCAAATTGGGAGCAAGGGCAAAGCAGTAGCCAGGGCCTGGTGTGTTATTTTACTATAGATTTAGATTAGATTAATAGCATCTCCGTGTACATCCAGTTATGACGCGAATGTGACGAATGTTTGTATGTGAGCTTGGAAAGCAGATTGCGTGTGTGGACATGCATATGATGTAAATGGTAGTTCTATGGTGGTTGCGGTTGTAATGGTGAGCTCCATTTGAGGAGATATTTCACCACGACCCTGAGAATTTTGACACCAATTCTGACCTCGGATCTTTTAAGTGCATTCAGCCACTCACTTTGACAACTTGTCTTGGGACGAGCACATATCCAAGGTTGCCAAAAAGTGCAACTCCATCCTGTTCTGTTTGTATAAGATACGTCACCACCGTTCTCCCGAGGTCCTGACACTCCTAATCCAGTCACATGTTTTCCCCCACATCCTTTACTGCCTTTCGGTCTGGGGCGGGGCCGCGTCGTGCCACCTTAGCAGAGCTCAGAGGGTGGTGAACTTTTGGGGCCAGGATCGTCTCTGGGGCTCGTAAGCGGGATTCGGTGTCAGTGACCTTGACACTACAGATGGCGCGCCGTACGTGACCTAGTTGCGAGGCGCGACAGCATTGGTGCCTTCCGAGCCCTGAACTGGTGTGCTCCGGTGGCGGTCCGGTCCCTGTTCATTCCACGTACCGCTGTGTCCCAGCGTGCCACCCGGGCGTCGGCGGCCGGCGCCTTGGAGTCGCCGACTGTCCGTCTCTCTGTGGCTCGTAGGGCTTTTTCGTATCGCGCGGCCTCGTCCTGGAGCCGCCTGCCGCCGGACAATCACCGCCTCTCGAACCCGTGGAGAGCCTGTACACAAACTTGACGAACTTTCTCCTATAACTTTTCTTGTCTGACTGCCTAGTTTTACCTGTATGGCTATTGTGCATGTGCTGTACTGTAATGACCATGATCAAACAGTAATCCACGCGGTGGAAAAATTTGCAAATAAACTGAAACTGAAACTCTGTATTTGTGGGTAAACAAAGAATAGGTTAGGTCATAGCTTTTTGCCCACATGTGTGTGCATCCCTGCCCAGCATGTCATCCATGGCTTATAACTGATTTCATATACTGGATAATATTTATGTCCTTCATAGATCACCTGTGTCGTGCTATAGCTGAGCATATACTTTGGCATGAAATTTGTGTATACTTTACCTGTGGACACTGTTGTGGTATACCCATAACTATCCTGCATTGTAACAGTAGCATACCGAACTTTATTTGACAATGGTTATTTCCTTTATGTAGAAGATTATCGAAGCAACAGTTTATTGATATGCTCGGATATTATGTTCACATGCCTCTTGGCAGATATTTCCAGATTCTCACGGACTCAGAGTGTTTGCTCCATCAAGAAACATTTTTTTCGTGAACCACGTTTAAGGTTCTTTGTTCTCTCTCTGCACGGTCTTTTTTACTGGAATTTCCCTCCCTGACACCCTGGCACAAAATCAATTTTGGGACACTGTACAAATGTATTCTGTATCCATCTGTACGCATGCGTGTCCGTACGGAACCAGCGTGACGAACCCTGGGATCCGGTCCTGACCTCAGATGTACACTGTACATATGCCCATCTGTACAGATGTACATTGTATTCATCTGTACACATGTGTTTCCATCTGTAGAGATATAACACAACATCTCATATACCGACCCGACCGCAGAAGTTGTCACGCTGGCTCGGTATGTGGCGTGCGTGAATGTGCCTAAGATGGTCATGTAGTGTTCTGAACATGCGCACTGGAAACGGGGCACTTTTTTGTCCCCCCCCCCGCCTCCACCAGTTTTTCTTTCAAATGTCGAGAACGGGTCGGAGCTGGTTGCTGCTACTTGGTGACATTGATTGCACTTTGGTAACTCTCCGATCGACGCGAACGAAAACCAGCGGGAAAGTATTGAACTTTGAAGCATTTGAAGTCAGATAAACATCACGGAAATAAGGGTTGTCGCTGACGAACGTGAACTTTGCGAAAGGACTAGCGTTCTACGTAAGATTACCGTCTGAACATAATGAGCCGACATCATTCTGGCATAAGTAGTGGATGTACCAAGACCAAAGCCTGGGTCAGTAAGGGTCAAGGTCACCAAAGGTGAAGGTCAGCCAGCTTTAGGCTGAGCCAGATGTGCTTTGCAACTTGTCGGTTTGTATGAAATATGCATTCAGAGACCCGTATAAAATCACGTTTGCGCACATTGATACGTTTATATATGCCAGAGTCAGTGATGGGCGAGGTCATGAAAGGCCAGGGTCAGCCAGCGTGCGACCTGATACAGATTTGTTTTGCACCATTTCGGTTTGTATAAATATATATTCAAAGACCCTAATGAAAACACGTTTGCTCATTGATACGCGTAGATATGCTGGGGTCAGTGAAGGTGAAGGCCATCAAAGGTCAGAGTCAACTCTCTTGTGACGTAACCCAAATTTGCTTTGCAACATGCCGATTTGTATGAAATATGCATCCAAAGACCCTAATAAAAACATTTGGCACATTGGTATGGATATATATATATATATATGTGTGTGTGTGTATATATAATTTTTACGTTTTATGACAGTCGAGTCATGGAACTGAGTTCATTGTAACGAAATAACTTTGGCGTAAACAGTTGAGATCAGGGTTGGAAAAGCAGGTGTTTTTTTTAGTGTTGAAGAACACCTGGAAATGTTTGCCCCAAGAACATTTCATACCCCAGAAGTTTGTTGTTGTGCCTCCATCAAAAAGCCACATTATAACCATGTTGAGAAATTTCTAACTCTGCAAGCAAATGACTGTCTCCATTCAGTAAGAAGCAGGCTGATGTCATAACTGACTTACACAGTGAACGCGAACGTAAACCAGTATTACTCTTTGTAAAATTTTGTACTCCAGAACAAAAATTATACTCCGACACCGAGAACAAGAACCGAATTTCCAAGCCTGGTTGAGCTAAAACTTACTTTGGGTCAAAAACTTCATCCAGGGTCATCGACCTCGCTTCACTTCTTTGGACCTTACGGAGGCCAGTTAACGCAGAAAGTAGTCAGATGTACCGATCTTCACTGAATATACGCTAAAAGATGGGTTTAGCGCTTTTATATGCACTCAAGCAACACCAGTGTCATGTGTTGCTCCAAATGTGATCTGCAAAAAAATGACAAAAAAGAGGCCAGAGGTCAGTGACCTGACACGACCTCGACCCAAAATCCTCAGTCAGGACGTTAAATGAATGAAAATTGTATTCCACGTTGTAGCGCAACACGCGCCCTTTTCCGATGTCGTTCTAAAAGCCGTACAGAATGGCCTGTATGGGCCGAGAGAGTGTCCATAGTTGACTTTTCCAGTCCTATTTGACCCTGGAGGTATTGACCTAGGATCATGATATTTCCATACTTTGTAACTTCTTATGGCCCTACCCAACCCTTAAAATTTCGTGTCTCTTTCCGTTTCCGAGGTCGGAGGGGGCTTTTGTGCCCTCCCCCTTCCATTGAGCGTCAGCGAGAAGCCCCCTTCCACTTCGCGTGTTGAAGCAATTTCGCTGGTGTGTCATGTTAAACCTATTCGATCACTCTTCATGGAACGTTTCTTTTCCCATGGCAAACTGCATCCACTTATACTCCCCACAGCTTTGATGAAGTTAACCACGACTCGCCGTGGACGAGTAATTCCGGCTGTTGTTGGGCGTGACAGCAGTCATGACTTGACTCAGTAGCAGAACGCAAACGAACGGTTTACGTTTCACTCGGCTAATCGGAAAACCCGGTCATGATCAGCTGCGTCTGCGGTCAGGTCTCGGGTCAACCTAGTCACAGGTGTTTTTCTGACCGGCCGTATCACGATGTTGGAAATTAGAACTCTTAGACCGTTCATGTGTCGTTTGAATTGGAATACGTACTACCAGGGCTCCTGATCAAAGGCAACGACGAACTTAAAATGTGCAAAAGGTATGTGAGTAAAATGTATATATTTCCGTAGAAAATATATGGCATTTATTTTACGAAATCGACTTTTCCCTGCAGCCTCGACGTGTCAGTTGATCGCTGTCGGGTGGGTCCTCATACAAATAGGGCTTCACAGTTTGATCAGGTTCGTTGTTTCTGGATCTGGCAGGATACGTCAGGAAGTATTCTGGAACACATTATTGACATGCTGCTAAAAAGTACGTAAACACTGAGAAGCATGCCAGTGCCCAAAAGCAGAAAGCAATAACAAAGGCAGTCAAGACTATTTCACAGCACTTAATTGCAGTTGACGTCTAGATATGTCCTTTTCTGGTGATGATCAGCCCCATATGTTTATGAAACACCAAATAAGACTATTTCTCATAAACGCCTGGCAGAATTTTTACTCTAAAAAATTGCACTCTGGCACCAAGAACAGAAACCAGGTTTCCAACGCTGGTGCATGCCGAAGCTGTAAATGCCATAGATATGCAAGATTTTTCATCCATGCACTGAAATTTTATTCACTTATTCAGATCCGAACTTTGGAACGTAAAATTTGGTGTTCTTGTATATTTGTGTAAAATAGCTATTACAAATACATTTGTGCCTGGACTTAAGCCACTAACTGGACAAATGCAAGGCAAAGGCTGGACAAATGCGGTCAGCTGTTAGGACAAATCAGTTATTGGTTCTTCTAAAATTTACAGCTATTTCTGTGGATCTAAAAAAGCATTGCCTTGTTAACAGCCACATTGTAATGATGGGGAAAAAATTCTGGAGAACAGTTAATTAAAACAGGACGTTCAGGTGAGGAGCCTCAGCCAGATATAGGAGTTGCACTGTGTGACACATTTTACATTCATGCTAAAAGTGCAGTAAAATAGAAAAAGAACATTATCACTGGACTCGGGTGGTTTTGCGGTCATGGATGTTTGCGTGATCCATGTTATGGACATGTTTGCCAGTTAATTTTGTACCATATTGTAAACTGCTGCACGCTGTTCTGTGACGACCAGTGCCGTCCATCTCTGTCTGCCCATGTACTCGGAAAGCGTAAGCCCGCATTAGGCGTCGTAGCCAGGCCGGCCATTCACGCTATTTTTATGCTTTCCTAAGTGGGAGTCACACGAGCTACGGCTTCACCGCTAACTAACTGTGTCCTGGGTCTGACGAAAAACTCTTCTCGCCAGTTTGGACATGTTAGTAGTTAATTGCCTTGCATCGTTTTCAGGAAGGAGCATTCAAAAGAACACGACGTGAATGTTTGGTTGTTGTTTGTGCTTGTCCTCTGTTGGTTTTTTGTGGATTATAGGTTTGTGCTATTATCTTCAGGGAAACCCCAGATTGTTAGGAGCTGATGCGCATGTTTTATTTTCCATTGAATATCACCAAACAGCTTCCCAGTTTTAGTCCGAGCTTCTAAAACCTCATCTGAAACAAGTGCAGAGGTGAAATATTCTTTTGCATGTGCACGGAAGCAAGCCAACACGAGCCGGATACGTGGTATCTGAGACCACGAAGCTGCTTGGTGGCCCGGTGCGTTGCAGATCGGTTTCTCCAGTATAAGTGTTGTGAGTAACACTAGCACTCTTTTCACACCAAAGACGACCGCGTCTCCATGTGGGTATCGCACAAACGGTGTGTTAAGGCTCGCTCATTTCGAGACTTTGATGTCATCCGCCGCCTCCATCACAGCTGGCTGGCAGTCGTGTCCATTCACCAGAACACTGCCGTGCCAGGATATGGGCCAGCTCTCTGTAGCGCTGAGCGAGCCGTGTCGAGAGCCTGTGGGGTCCGACGCTCGCCGCCCGCGTCGTTCCATCAGCCGCCGGTCGGCCGGAAAGACCGGGCCAGTCGGCTCCGGCCGGCGGCCGCGGCCGCCGCCTGCGCCGCTAGCCGTTATAGTCGAGCCGCGCCATGCGCCGGCAGCAGATGATGGCGTCCAGGCCGCCGTCGGTGGTGAGGAACCCGTGCAGGCCGTACTGATGGTTTGTCCGGACACTGGCCCGGCCAGGCCAGCTCCGGCCGCTCCGTCAGCGTGGCAGTCACGCCCAGGTCGTCCAGCCGCTTCTCGACGCACACGTCGTTCACCAGGCGCCAGCTGGCCGTCGGGCGGGTGCAGGTGGCCAGCAGCGGCTGGCCGGCTGCCGGCCGCCGCAGGCTCGTCACCGCCGTGCCGTTGGGGCAGCGGGACGTGACGTTGACGCCCAGCTCGGCCAGCTCCAGCTCGACGTCGTTGCCCGGATCCAGCCGGAAGCCGTTGCCGAGCTTGGCGCACTTGACGGCGGAGACGGCGGACAGCTGCGGCGGCGCGTCGGCGTCGGAGCCCACGGCCACCAGCAACTGGTCGGCGCTGCCGTCGTCGCCGCAGTCGGCCGTCCAGGTGGAGTTCGGCTGGCTGGCGTTCATCATGCGGAAGGCCTCGTGCATGCGGAAGCAGCGGCCGGCGTCTCCCCAAGTGTAGTCGAAGCCGGGCCAGCAGCGGCAGCGGCCACGGTCCGTGCAGCTGCCGTTGACGATCTGGCACTCGTCGGGGGCGTAGCAGAAGCCGCCGGCGCCCAAGTGGCGCGGCATGGCGCGCACGTACGTGTCGCGGGCCGGCTCGGTGCCCTGCACGGCCGGCGCGTACGGGCACACCTGGCAGCGCCGCGCCGGCTCGGCGCTCGCGTCGAAGCGCAACGCCCAGGCCCAGGTGCGGACGGCGTACAGGGCGCAGAGGCGCCGCGTCAGGCCGGTCAGCGGCACCGACCACGAGCGGCAGTCGCCCCGCACCGTCACCCAGCGGACAGGGTCGTGCAGACCGACGGCGGCGGCCGCGGCCAGCGCGACCAACGTCGCCGACGCCCACGCCCTGCGCCACGCCATCGGGCCGGCAGACTGGCGGACGGACGTGGGCCCCTCTGCCGGCCGGCGCCCTGGGGGCCCTCAAAGCCTGACGGCGTTCTTAGCGCTGATTGCCCGTGTAATGCGCCCGATCCGCCGGCACCGGCCGCTGTCGCCGGGAGCGGTGACCGATGGCCGGTCCGCCCAAACGCCTTTGGTGCGGCCGGCGTCGGGCGGCGCGCCTCAATGGGCGGAACGGAGCGGGGGTCTGCCCGGCGCGGTGGCCTCTTTAAACTGTTGGTGCTGCTCAGCAACGGGGGGCTTTTGAGCCGGCCGCTTGTGTGCACAGGATTGTTATGCCTGGCGTGGCGTCACGACTCAACGAATCACATCATTTCTTTCAGGAGCGCCGATTTGTTCCGTTGCACGTCCGATGTTAATCGCGGGGTTTCCCCGCACCGTGTCCTTCCAGACGTAATACATGGACGCCAAACCCTCAATCACATGGAGGTCCTGTGATCTACGCGATAATCGTTTGACGGTGCCGCCGCTGCGCTGCGAACGAAATAGACTTGCGAATGATTCCTCGTCACACATGCGCTTCCCAGCATTCCTGATCAATCAGTTTCTTTGACGTGTGTTTGCGTGTGTGTGGTCACGTCATGCCGGTGGCGTGCTTCCTTGCGTTCGACCGTCAGCTGAAAAAGGGAGTTCGTGATTGAGTTGTCGTTTTTATTTGCTGTGCCTGCCCGTGTGGCGGACAAAAGTGGGACCGGTGTGTCGTTGTCACCATAACGACGGCCCGGTGTCGCTCGCGGGGGCGAGGAAGGACGGCTTCCGACCATGGGGTTGATTGTGTTTGAGCCAACTGAGACTGCTGGCCGATGCTGTTTACGACTTCCCTGGGGTCCAATAGTCGATCGATCTTCGGAGGCAGCCGGGGCTTCCCCTGTGGCGTCATTCATCGTGTTGTTAACCCTCGCCGGACCGGCCACGGGGTCCGCCTTCGCTGTACCGGAGGGGGGTGGTCATGAGACCCCCTCAAGGTCTTAATACGTCTTCATACGAACTATACGTCCCACAGAAAAAGCGAAAACACCATGAAAACACTATATGTCGAAACTAGAAGACAGCTCGTAGATCTTTCAAGTAACGTCAATATTAAGGTCACCGGAGGTCGTCTTAGGCGTCATTGTTATGTTGACATGTGGGCAGAAAACGTTTATAATCAATGCTTCTGCGTGGCTAAAAAGGGGTTAACAGTAGAAGAAAAAGTCTGATGAAGCTATGTAGCTATATAGCTTGGAAAATGGGCATATAGGGCTAAATACGGCCCTTTCATGGGAAGGGAAAAATGAATGGAGAAATCGTTTTTTTGTGAGGGGAGACATCTCTGTATTCTGAATGTAAAGCATGTTTGTTGGCTGGAGCGCGCTGCCAATATATGTGACACGTATATGAAGCCAGAAACTATTAATGAAAGTCAGACAAGGCCAGCATAGGTCAGCGTGGTGACTGATACGTCGGGCGTTTCTGGTCTCTCTCGCATCATCTGTCATATTATTAATCAAACACGGTACAGCGTAGCATTTTATGACATCATATCATGTAATGTCCCTCTACATCATGAAACGCGTGTCCCAAAGCATCTTTGACGCAAGTCACTCACATACCGAGGGCAGGTACGGCCACCATGCAAAAGCCTGATAGTTGTCTGGAAGTTATTTTCGGGACGTCCAGATGTTTTATTTTGGCTAACCAGGCAAAATAGGACTGTTGGACAATACAGGCTCCGTAGCAGGAAGGAGGCGTGGATATAGTTCTGATCATTTGTGGCCAGCGAAGTGTGTTGGCATTGAAAACATAGTATATCAGAAGGGCAGATCAGGTCAGCCTGAGTCTGGATCAAATGAGATTTAGTCACCCTTGGCAAAGAAGTTCTTGTCATATAGTAGTGACTTCGAAGCACATATGGCTAAACATAAACATTCGAAGCACATGTGGCTATCAGTAAACATTCCAAGACTGTAAACCAAAGAATTGTACCCGGTTGCGGGTATGAACGTCTTGTATGAAACGTCAACTGGCCCCAGGTATACTGTTGTGTGTGCAAATGACTTGAGAAGCACCAGCGTGTGTATCCAAACTTCAGAACCGTCGAACCAGTCGCATAATCTCAGTAGCAAGCGTGAAAAAGGCCGAAAGTGACCTGTGGTCAGTGGCCTGGAAATTTCCGAGAAAAAAATCGAGAGGGCAGAATTGTTCCATTTGTCATGTTCCTTGAATATACCAAGTGTGATGCCCATCCATACATTTCGCAAAATGCTACGCCAGTTTCATTTTTTTTTTGGGGGGGGGGCGGGCATGGTCTTACTTGACTTGTCCTGCGTTAATAGCTTGAGTTTAAGGATTGACGCACTGTGTGGAAATGATGCATGAAAAAATACCCTAAGTTTCGTATGGCTTCTCCCTTTTTTGGTACTCTTTGTTTTTGTTTTGTTTTTTTTGGCTAGTTACAGAAAATCAGTGGTGGTTCTTATGACCCTCCCCCTCCCCACATAGCCTGGCAAAAGTTAAGGTTTCTAGACACGTTCGTCTGGGCAGACGCCACACCATAAGGTATTGGCACGTTGCTCCCTCCGCTTGTTCTCACAGTTTTTTTTTATAAATTTGTTCCCCGTCTAAAAGCAATGACCCGGCAACATTTCCATTGGTACCGTGATGCACCTCAATGGGGTCGATGGCGCAAAAACATACCTCTGTGTCGGCGATAGTAGTACAGCGACTTCTTCCATCCTTGCTGAAGTTATAACGCCGTTCACGTTTATTGTCCTGTGTTTGTGGCATATGGGTGCCTCCCGCCGACGGTACTGCATTGGCGTTGCTCTGCTTGTATCGATGTATTGGCGTCGTTTTGCGGACATTAACCCTATTCCCGGCAGGGGGGGGCGGAATCCGCCCCCTCGGGTTTTTTGCTTGCCAATTCCAGGCTTTTTAACGCAGCTTCACGAAACTTGGTGACGTTTCCTAGCTATTCTTTCTACGTGCTGTGACAAAATTTCAAAATTCTGTTTTGCTCAGGGGCGGAGCCAGGCAACCTTTTTGAGAGGCACCTCATGCCATTTTTGGCCATGTTGAGGGTAAAATGAAAACGTCTGCTAAAAACAGAGTTTTAAAGCTAGAACTTAAAACTTTATATGGATGTATAGCTAAATAGTTGGGCAATGTGCAGATATAATTTTGTTTATCTGAGGTCATTTTACAAGGTCAGGTCAAGGTCAAAAGTCAAAATTTGTTTTTTGTTATAATTTCGGCACCATTTTTTTTTCAAATTCCAAACCCGGAATTTGTATGACGTAGAACGGTGCCCTCTACTTGTGTACCAAGTTTCAGCTTGATATCAGGTCGGGTCACGGAGCTATGACCTAAAATGTCAGTGCGCGTACCCTATATCGCAATTGGTATAAAATGAAATTTTTGAAATAGAGTGAATTCAAATCATTGAAAACGTTTACAGATAATATTCAATGCACACGAGATCATTCCAAGTGACCCCAAGGTCACTGGAGGTCATTTAAGGTCAAAGGTCACAAGTTGATCTGAGAAACGTGTGACCGTGACAGCTCCCCCGTTTTCATGTCCGTGGCACCGCCTATGCTAACATTATACAAACATTGTAATGCGATTTGTACTTCTTTAGTATAACATGACTAGCAGAAGCCAAAAAAGGGTGTTTGCCTCTTTTGTTCATTCAATTGTTAGAAAACTAATCCTCCTATTTTTGAAACCCTGTGAACGCCCATGAATTTTCTCAAAATTTCAAATTTGCGGACCCATGGTAAAAGCCCTATCCATAATCTCTCGATTCATGCCAGTTTCATCGAAATCAGTCGATAAACAACGGAGTTATAAGAAGTCCAAAAGTGCACCCCATTTTGACATTTTTGCCCCCCTGTATCCACAAATTTCTAAATTTTGAAAATTTCTTTTATAAAAATGTAGTTCACGTCACGGCAAGTGGATCGCCGTTTGTTGCGATAAAATTGGACCAGTAGTTCTCGAGATCTTAGGGGGGGGGCCGAATCCGCCCCACCCCCCGCCGGGAATCGACCATACCGTGTAGCCCTCCGGGAATAGGGTTAATGCAGTGAGAACCTCTTCCCCACGGCAGCGGTGCGGTGACGTCTCCCTCCGCTGCTACCAGTGGTGTAGTGACATCCCGCTGCCTCCCCCGGCAGTGATGCGGTGACGTCTTCCTCCGCTGCCGCCAGTGGTGTAGTGACGTCTTCCTGCTCCCCTCCCCCCGACATTGGTGCGGTGACGTCTCCCTCCGGTGCCGCCAGTGGTGTGGTGACGTCCTCCCGTCCCCCCGACTGTGTACTGACGTCTCCCTGTCCCCCGGCAGTGGTGCGGTGACGTCCGTGGCGGCGATGGCGTCGGGGGAGGTGGAGGGCAGCTCGCCGAAACAGGCCGACAGTCCGGGGGCAGGTCGCCGCCGCGACGCGTCGCCGGCCGGCAAGGTGGCGCCGCCGTCCTCCACCTTCGGCTTTACGCCCGCCCAGCAGATCATGTTCCAGAGCGGTATGTGGTCGGTCCGCCACCAGAACCACCCGAACTAGCCAGCTCTGCAGATTGCTGCTCATGACATGCGAACAGTGCTTGGATTTCGTTATAGCGTAGTAATATAGATTTCGTAATAAGAAATGATAAATATTTTTTTAATTCTTATTTTTCACCCCTTGCATGTTGTGAAATGTGGTGGGTACGCCAGGAAAACAAACATGTGCGAAAAGCTATTGACTTAAGTGCCGCTCGAATCTCAGTGATGTGCTTCCGCCGTAGTCCCTCTAATGTTTACGTTCACATGTGGTTTCCAGGTAACATGAACGGCCAGCCGGTGGTGATGGTGACGCCGGAGGTGGCCCGCAGTCTGGGAATCGTGGCGCCATCCGACGGCGGCTCCGGAACTGAAGCCTCCATTCAGGTCAAGCAGGAGTCGGGCGACGTCAGCGTCAGCGTCATGGACACCGAGGACGACGGGGTGAGCGCCCGGAGTGCAGGAGGACCGTGTCTCGTGGGCGATCTGGTGGCCTGGCTCTCAGTATGCGTGCACTACGGTGATCCTGGAAAGCCATGGCCTCTGAAGATGGGTGAAGTAGTCGGTTTATGCATATGTGGGAGTGGCTTTTACCCGTTTTCCCGTGACTTACGTCGCCTGTTTTGATTGAGCAGTTTGTTCCTTTTATTTCCATTGCTTTCTCTGATATTTATGTTGTGCATGTAGCATGGTGTCGCTTAGAACGGGATTAAACGTGGGCGCTGAAATTCGTTCTGTGGTCCAGAATTAGAGCTCGGCCTGAAAGCCGGGAACAGTTGTGATTCATTAGGACCCGAATTTTCCCACTGCGTTACATGTGATGTCCGACAGTCAGCAGGCTTGTGGTGGTTGTCTGAGCTGGTCGGCATGTGGCCCGTGTGGCCAGCTGTCTGTGTGTGTGTTCTTGTTTCGGGACAGCTCGCCTCTCCGTGTGACCGTTTGGCTCTGCCCGCCGTCTCGGCCTGACCTGGCCTGACCTCTCGGCCTGACCCTCGGCCGTCGTCTCAGATGATCGATCCCGACCAGTTCCTGGCCATTGAGCTGGCATCCGGCAAGGCCGAGGTGGTGATGGACGAGGACCTGACGTCGCTCTCCTGGCTGCACAGCCGGAACCTGCTGAAAGGTGGGTGCCGCGTTCCGTCCCGACGTAGGCCCCGGCAGTAGCGTGCATTTAAACAGAGCCAGTGTCGTGTTCCCAGAACGGAAAGGGTCCGTTTCCTGACATGGCTTGGACCAAGTTCTGAGAAGTCGCGCATTTTTGTACCTTCTGCTGTGGCTCTGGGTGATGTTTGAGAAGCGGATGTTGGGAGATAGGTGTTTGGACGCGCCTGAGAGCGTCCTCCGCCGCCGGCGGCCGGCGCGCGTGTGCGCGCGGCTGTCGTGACGGCGCGGCCGGCCCGCAGCGGACGTGCAGCTACGGCCCGGTCCGATGGCCGCCGCGCCGCTGCTCGTCGAGGAGACGGCCGGTTCCGAGCTCAGCGAGGAGTCGCCCACCTCCGACTACCTGGAGGACTCGCCGGACGCCGCCGACCTGTGCGGCTCGCCGGCGCCGGCCCCGTCCGCCACCGCCGCCGCCCTCGCCCCGGCCGCCCCGGCCACCCCCGCTACCCCGGCGACGCCCGCGCCCGGCGACTTCATGAGGGTGAAGCGGCACCCGCCTCACCTGCCGTACGATCCCAAGGTACTGTCGGCTCTGCCGCCCGTGGCTGGGGTTGTGGACATGTCCCGTTATGGTGTAATATTAAAAACCGGATTGAATTGAATTCGGTTGCTGTTCGGAGCACTGCTGCAGCGTACCTGACGTCATGATGATGTGACTGTATTGGCCTGTGATCCAGAAGTGGTTCTATGGAAAATCGAGCGATCCCCCTGGCCGCTCGTCGTGCGGTGTGTGTTAGCAAGCGCCTGCTGCGCAATTCGTGTCATCGACAGTTTGTGTGTGCCTTGTCAGCGCCCAGCCGTGGGCAACATGTCTGCGTAATCTGAACTGGACGTAATACTCTGAACGCGTCTGGGTAGCTGGCGCCGCCGTCCTCCAGCTCCAGCCCCCGCTGCTCGGCACCATGCAGTCACCATGCATCATGCTCAGTCGACTGACAGCTTACGGTCCACTGTCACCCGTTCCCAGGTGCACGTGCACTTCAAGCCGCCGTTCTCCTTCTCCTGCCTGATCTTCATGTCGATCGAGGACTCGCCCAACAAGGCGCTCCCCGTCAAGGAGATCTACGGCTGGATCCTGGAGCACTTCCCCTTCTACCGGAGCGCGCCGATCGGCTGGAAGAACTCCGTGCGCCACAACCTGTCGCTCAACAAGTGCTTCAAGAAGGTGGAGAAGGCGCCGGTGAGTGTCGCGGTCGCCGCCAGTGGCGGCGGCTGGGTAGGCCGGGCCCCTTGACGTCCTCCGCAAAAACGTCTTCAACCGATAATTCTCCTGTGGCAGTACGTGGCCGGGATTAGGGGCTTCGTTCTTTCGACTTTGAGCGGAGCGTGAAACATGGTAACTTCAGAAGCAAAGCAGTTGTGTGGTGGCCATAACTTATAGGCGTAGACGTGTTCGTATGTCACTTGTCTGTCATGCCACAAGTCGTCGACACCCAGTCCTGCTTGGCTGCACGCAACGTTCCGGTGATCCCCCTCTGTGTCGCCGCCCCGTCCGGCCGCCCGTCTGAGCCGGCACCGCTCGCCTCCGCCGCAGAACATGGGCAAGGGCTCGCTGTGGACGGTGGACGCCCTGTTCCGGCCGAACCTGATCCAGGCGCTGAAGCGGTCGCCGTGCGTGCAGTCGACGCCCGCGGACGGCGTGTCGCACTCGCCCGCCAGCCGGCCCTGGTCGGCCGCCGCCAACGCGCTCAACGACCACCCGACGCCGGCGCGGCGGCCGGGCGGCCTCAAGCTGGCGCGCGCCCGCGGCCCGGCGGCGCTGGCGGGCGCCCCCGCGGCTGGCCACGGCGACCAGACGGCCGGCCAGTGGGACGACGCGCCGGAGACGCCAGCGGCCGCCGCGCCGCCGCCGCCGGCCCGCTGCCGCGTCCGCACCGGTCAGTGGCAGCCGGCTGCCGTGTGGCCGGCTGGAGGCAGGGGCGGGCGAACACCGTCTGCTGACGGCTGGGTGGTGGTGGCGGGTGCTGGCACAGGGGCTGCTCTGCTGGGACCACAGTCTGCTGACGGCTCGGTGGCGGTGGTGGGTGCTGGCGGCAGTGGCTGCTCTGCTGGGCCACCGTTTGCTGCCGGCTGGGTGGCGGTGGCAGTGCTGGCGGCTGTTATCCACTAGCCCTGCGACTTCACGACGTTCGAGAACTCCCTGGGCGCCATGGACACTGCTTGTTTTCCGACGTAGGGTCGATGATGTGTTGTCTCGCACTGTTGGCCGGCTTTTATTCGTCGTTTGGCGTGGGTTTCGACGCTGTGTGCGGCACACGTTTCGGGACCGTTATCGTGTCGAGTGACGTTATCGTGAATCGCTATGGACCGTCATCGTGAATGTGCGACCGTGACGGTGGACCATGTTCCGCAGTGACCAAGCGGTCGGCGTCCGGGTCGTCCCGGAAGGATGGTGAAAACCTGCCGAACCCGGAGCTCTTCCCCTTCCTGTCGCGCCGCCTGTTGTCCGGCTCGGGAGACAGCGGTTCGGGCGGCGACCACCAGGGCGGTGCTAACGGCGACGACTCGGCGGACGGTGGCGAGAAGAAGCTGGTCATCGTGCAGGAGTCGCCGCGCGCGGCGAAACAGGGTGAGAACGGCGCCCGGGCACGACCAGTGTCATGTCGGCACTGTGGCGCGTGCTTCTGGGCTGCCGCGGGCAGTTGGCCCTGTTCTCTGTCCATCAGTGAGTCTGCTTGGCAGCGTCACTGCCGGTGACGACCGGACGCTGACGTGGGGCCTGGGTCAGGTTCGCCTGAAGCCGGGATGAAACGGAGGGCTGCGAGCCGCGGTGGGTCGACCACTGTTGGAGATGGTGATGCCTGTGTCCGACTTGTGCTCGATTGCTTCGGAATCAGAATCTACTCCGGAATCGTTTCCGATGCGGCCAGCGTCAGAATCCTAATCGACTTAGTCGATAAGTGTGAGAATCGTAGTCGGAGTTGAATCAGACGGCTGTCTGCGGAATCAGGGTTTGAATGGACTCCAGTGGTGTAATCCAGTCTATTGGATCTTAGTAGAGTTGGTTCTAAAATCGACTCCTATTCTCTGTGGGAATCGGGATTTATTAAGTTTCCGAAAACCGCGTTGAGTCAGAGTCATAATCAATCTAGCAGGCCGTGAATTGGATTCGGAATTGATCCCCTTATCCCCCCCTTCTGGTGTGGAATCATCACAATTGTGGCCTGTAGGCATGTTGCTCATCTTCACGCGTCTGCCGCCATACGGCAGAAGGCCCGTCCCCGCGACCCGTTCTGACGCCCTCTCCGTCCCCGCCGCAGGGAAGCACGCGAAACGGCCGCGGCAGAGCGACCACGACTACGGTCCGCTGGAGCCGCGGCCCGGCGGCGACAGCGTGCTCCACCCGGTGAGGGCCGGGGTGGTCCGCCGAGTGACGGCGGGTCGGAGCCGCCCGCGTCCCCGCGGCACCAGAGGCGGGGTGGTCCGCCAAATGACGGCGGGTCGGAGCCTTCCGCGTCCCCACGGCACCAGGGACGGGGTGGCCGCCTGCGCCCCCACGGCACCAGGGACGGGATGGCCACCTGCGCCCCCACGGTACCAGAGGCGGGGTGGCCGCCCGCGTCCCCACAGCACCAGGGACGGGGTGGCCGCCCGCGTTCCCACGGCACCAGAGGCGGGGTGGCCGCCTGCGCCCCCACGGCACCAGAGGCGGGGTGGCCCGCCCCGGCAGGGGGTGGCGCCGGCCCACGGCACCAGAGGCGGGGTGGCCGCCTGCGCCCCCACGGCACCAGAGACGGGGTGGCCGCCTGCGCCCCCACGGCACCAGGGACGGGGTGGCCGCCCGCGTCCCCACGGCACCAGAGACGGGGTGGCCGCCCGCGTCCCCACGGCACCAGGGACGGGGTGGCCGCCTGCGTCCGCGATGTCACGGGTGGTTGAGGATTCAGTGCCGCTTGCCCATCTGAACCCATCCGTGTGGACTCGCCTTCGGTTTTCCTCCTGTAGCCTGTTTCTCAGAGCCAAATTCCGTGCAGTTTTGCGTAAGATGTAGAAATTCTTTTGACAGAACCTTTTGTGTAATTCAGTTTCTTAAAGCCAAAAAATACAAGCGATTAAGATCATGGGATATACAATCTACGGAGAAGTTATATGCAATGGGGGAAAATAGTATGCAGTCTCAGATGAGTGTCACAAAATTATATGTTCTTCATTGGTACCTGACAAAAAAGCACATGACGGGGAAATGTAGGATCCTTTTCTGCGTCGTATGTTCCAAAGTACTATGGGGTCGAGATGGAAGTAAAGAGTAAAAGTGGAGAAGCTTAGGCGCAAATTGAAGGAAAGCTGCAGAAAATTGTTGGCTATTCCGCTTTGAGGTAATTAGGTGCTCAGATATGCTTGAACTTCATGACCTCACCGTCCCATTGACCGCAATAGTACTGTATGTCATTATTTTCAGATTTCAAGTTTCATGGTGTGACAAGATACTAAAAGAGGAATACTGTTGTGCAGGACTAACCCGTTTTTACGCATCCTCGATTATCAACCAGCTTTCCTTAAAAAAATGCAGTACTCTCAAAAACCTTTCATTGATTACCCAAATGCTAAGTGATCAGTAGCAACTTCCACTAACACTGAACAGCGTCGGACGGAAATTGGAAAAATCACGCGCAGGGCAACAGTAATGCAGGTCTTAGAAATGTCGCTATCAAAAGCTGTGCACATGAACACCACTGCATAACTCAATGAAAAGCTATTTTAAGGCATAGGAGGCCAGTCTGCGACCTTGAGCTGGTCCCTTGTTGTCATAAACCGTATTGAGTGCCGTAAATCTTGTTGCACTCTAAACATGAACAGTTCTTTGCATTCTGTCAGTCGTTCCTGTGTGAAATATTTCAAAGTAAAGGTCAGTAAAAACAATTATCATCTCCGTCGACGCTCCCAGCACGCGCGCTCTCTGTTGTGGTTCTTTCTGTCACGAGAAGATGCGACGAACCATGAAATTTGTCGTATCGTTGGCGGTACTAAAGTGCTGCAAAGGCAGTCCTCCAGGTACGAAGGTACTATTCACAAACGTAACGCAATTACCGCAATGTGTTTATATTCAGTTCCATATGAGGGGCCAAACGCGCGCCCAGGATTTCCATAGAAGGAGGTGGCTAGGCCTTCGGCGGGATGCCTTCGACTTCTGGGAGGCCTTGTCGTTCTGAACCATGGATGGCATTTGCTTCGCAGCCAGAGGTGAAGCCGAATTTTTCTCAGTGGAAGAGGAGGGGCCGGGTTTTGGGCTTGAGGGAGTAGGTTTGGTTTCACTGGGTACCCTCATGTGGCAGCCTGTATGCCTGTACGCATTTGTTTCGTAGCCAAAACCTACGAAATAACATTCGAAGCTGCAAGTATTCCATTACAGATGTGCAGGGGCCCTTTAGGGGCCAGCTGGGGGGGATTCTTTATAGCAACGCCTGTGTAGACCCAAAAGGGCCCCCTTAGAGGTCAGCAAAAGATCCTTTACAGGCCAGCAGGCTTCCTTACTGGCTGGCAGTGCCTCTATGTAATACTGTACAGTACTGTAGACAAGGGCGAATCCAGGCCATCCCAGCCAACATGTCCATGTGAGCCATTGATGGTTTATGGTTGATGGGCCTCTCTGGGCATGGATTCTGACTGGGTTCTTTGATGGGGCCCATGTGGATCCTACGTGGGCCAACCTGCATAATGTCTGTGAAAATGCAACGCCAGAAAGTTAGACTTTCATATTACTTTCCTGAATCCATTATCATTTCAAAGATGGACGGTGAGTGTCATGGCAGACACAATGCTTCAACATACTTCTGAAGTTGGACCTACATGGGACCCACGGACATGGACTTACCCACGAAACGTTTAATTAGCTGGGCCGTGCATGGCTCCCATGCGGACCAGCATGGGTCGTGTATGGGCTGTATGTGGGCCTAGTACGAGTTCTGTATGGACCCCATGTGCGCGATGTATGGGTTTGATGAGGGTGTGATTGGTTTGCTGAATCCATACTGTGTGGGCTCAGTGTGGACTCTGACTGGATCCTGTTTGGGCTCCTCATGGGTTCTGAATGGCTGCTATGTGGGCTGCATATGGGTTTGGTTTGGCCTTTCATTGGGCGTCCCACAATGTCGGCGCTCTACTTCCATGTCCCCTGAACCTCAGTTGATCTCTTGCGGTTTTTGTCAGCTACCATGAGCCAGTTCTCGTGTGTCCACCTCCCCTCTGAGCCCCAGTTGATCTCTTTGTGCGGTGTTTGTCCAGAAACGGGTCAGTTCGCGTGTCCCCACCTCCCCCTGAGCGTCGGCGGCCGGCCGTGCCCCTGCGGCGGTGACCGGCGCTAATGACCCGTGCCCGCCCGGTCGGCAGCGTCTGGTGATCATCACCCGGTGTCCGGAGGAGGAGCACACGTACGCGCTGGACCTGCGGCGGCGGCTCAGCGACGACGAGGCCTTCTCGGACGACTCGAACCTGTCGCACGAGCCGAGGTCGGTCCCGCGCCGCCGGGTGGCGCGTCCGGCGCGGTGGAGGAGCGTGACGCTCGGCTGAAGTTATGCTTTAGGATCATAACGCAGGCTGATCCGCGTCGGCAGTGGTACTTACATGTCGAATTGAGACGTGAAATACTTTGCTAGGAGAATGGTCTGAGAGGTGCTGAAAGGTTTCATTAAAAATTAAAAATATTGAGAGATATCTTGTGGGTGGCTACGCTGCTGGAATGTGGCGGAGACACGGCCTTCGACACGGCAACGTAAGGGGATCCGTGTATGCTGTCCCGTTCGCGCAGCCGTACACTGCGTTGCTTGGCTATATATCGTTTTATGTTCCTTTGCTTCTAAAAGGGTTCCTGTCACCCTTGCCACCATGGGTTCCTCGATACGTTATTGTCACCCATGCTCCTGTGTCGTGTGACGTCATTCGATTATCTTTGCTCCTGTGTTTTGTGATTTGACGCCGCGCCATGCTCTGCTCCTGTGCCGCGGTACACGGGGCTGAAGAGCGCCATGCTGTCGCCTGTGCTGCAATGGGGTCGGAGGTAAGGGCCGTCGCCTCCGTGCGACCCGTCTGGAGCAGCTGACGTGACGCGTCCGTGTGTCCGCAGCGGCCGCACGGGCGGCCCCAGTCCGGAGGAGGTCGGCATGCGCTTCGTGGAGGAGGGCGCCGACCTGCTACTGAACCTGGCGGGCGTGTCGCTGCCCGACTCCCGAGCCCCGCGGACGCCGGCCGGCGGACGGCGGGGCTCGGGACGGCCGCCCGGCCGCGGACGCGCCGCCGCCCGGTAGGCGGCCGCCGGCGGCGGCTTGTTTTAGTGGTCTCTCCGCGTCGGCGGCGCGTTTGTTACACGTCTAGTTCGATATGAGTTGTCGGATTTCCCGTAGTTTCGACGTACCATTTAAGCGCCCCGATGTTGAGCGTTTGCGGGCGCGTCGGGCGCGCCAGCTGTCGCTTTTGTGGCGGATTTACCGTTGCGTCGCGCCCGGGCCGCTGCCTGGTGCGGTCCGCCTGCGGGTCGGCGCGGTGGGGCCCGCCTGCCCCTTCAGTCATGAATTGCCGTGTAGTCGCTTTAGCGCCCGGCCGGCCGGCGGCGCCGCCTGTACAAAGCACCTCATTACCGGGGCCGGCCGAGCCGGCCGTTTGTAGCGCTTCTGGCCGGCCGCCGGGCCGGTGATGATTGCCCGGCGCTCGGCCGCGGACGGAGACACTCGCCTCGCGGCCGCGACTCGGCCCCACTCAGCCGTGTCTCGAGCGCGGCGCGGCGGCGGCCGAGGCGGATGGACTGTTCCGGCCGTCTCGCGCGACTCGGCGAGGGCGGCGGAGTCGTGGCCCCGTCTGTGCCCGCCGGACGGCGGAGCGCGACCGAGGGATGTCAGTCGAATACATAAGGAATTCGTTTGTTGCCGGGCTTTGTTGCGGGACGGTTCCAGCGTTTCAGGCGCGGGCTCGCGAAGTTCAGTCGTCCCGGTACAGCCTGTGCGCCTTTGCAATTGACGTAGCCTCCTCTCCTAATTCGGACTGGGACGGAATGGATATGAACAGCAGTAAAAGTTGGCTCTGGGTGGTTTGGCTGCTGTCGACTTCTTGCTGCATTGTGTATGGACAGGCCGGGGGCGGTCTGGATTAATTTCTCCAGAGGAACACTTGCCCTCGCCACACGTTAAAGATTTCCTCGCGCCTTCCCCGTAAACATAACCTCCCGCTTATTCGTGCTTGCAGCCTCTCAAGACGTCCAGAACGGTTGTCGCCTAACGATGTCATGGGAATTGCGAACAGTGTGCATTATTTTACAGCAAGTGCAAAAGCGATTTTATTCCGCGGTCCGTTCGGCACAAAGCACGGAACATTACAGCTGTCATATAGCAAACGTGAGAAGTTAATAATGCTGTCTTAATCTTGTACATGCTGTCAGTGACCGCTGAACTTGGAGAATCAAACCTGGTATCATCGTGTAGCTACAGGACCGAGCGAGACGATCGGCTTTGTGTCTTCTCTCGATCACGTCAGGTTTCGGAATGGCTGGGGCATACCGCCCCCCCCCCTCGCATTGTCAGAGGTGGTCAATAATGGCAAGGGCTAAAGCCTCGCGAGAAGCTTCCGCTGAAGCCGTCGCTGTAAACGGAGCCGTCGTTGCTGAAACCGCGGCCCGCGGGCCCCTGGCACCAGCTGCTGTCCAGGTTGCAGCCTGCTTGCATTGAAGCTGCCGCCAATGGAGTCCACACCGCCGGAGCCGCCGCCAATGGAGTCCACATGGCCGGAGCCGCCGCCACTGGATGTAACGGTTCGCGTCATGGCTTTAAAGTTCCTGTATCAGAAAACCTCCAAATTTCAATGTTTTCTAAATTTCTCTAAATCTTAAAGGTTTTCCTTCAAAAGCCTTTGGCTTATGAAGACTCTACGGCTGCCGGATGCCTTCAGTTCTAGTTCTTCAGAGTCGGCACCGAAGAGAATCAGACAAAGACGTCTGAGAACGCATTAACGCCTCAAGCACGTCAACCGTGCCGCAGTGCCGCTAGGTGTCAAGTACCGTAAAGTTAGACGATGCTTCCTTTTCCTAACCTCAAAATAGTTGACACCTGCGGAAACTTCTGAGCTCTTGCATCCGCCTTCCATCAGCCAGTTCTTTGAATTCCGTGCATTCTCAAGCCCGTTCATTGGCTAAAGCCTAATCTTTCCAGGATATTGGGATTGCAAAATGCCGCCTGATTGGTTGTATATTATATCTGCACATTGTATATTATATCGCAACTGCACCATCCTCTTTCATCATTTTCGTTCGTAGGTAGTATGTATATAAGCAGGGCCGGCTTCCACTCAGTATCTACCTAGATCTCTATCGGTTCAACATGTGGTGGGCCTCGTGACGCTCGAGACGTAGTGAAGTGCTGGTGCTGTGAGTGGCCAGTGTTTGATGTCAAGGATATAGGTGGTGAAAGTGGGAGCTCTGTATGTCTGACGAGTGAACGGAGAATGGGCAAGGAGAACTTGTGAAAAGAGAACTACTGAAGAAGAGGCATATTGGCACAAACGAGGTCGCCAATAGTCAAACTATCACGCCAAGCAGAAAACTCGGCTACACTGGAGCCTCCGTCGCCCCTGTATTCGCGCTCAGGCTTGAAGTCCGGGACGGGTGCTTGGTGAAGGACAGGACCGCTTGCGGAACGGTCTGCAGGTTCTCTAGATGGTACAACAGCAGCCTCTTCCATTTCCGCAGCATTTACAGCCCGCCGACAGATTCTCTAACAAAAGGGAGGTATTCTGTTGAGGTCGAGTGACGTAAAACCTGTTTATATACGTGTTCTCCAATGAGTGATAATACGTGTTTTACTTAAAATAGTGGTATCCCATTATACGATCGCGATTTGTGCGTACTGTTCTTTCGGTGTCTTATCTAGCCTTTTCTAGGCCTTTGTCCAGGAGAACATTTGTGGACTGTAGGCGGTGCGGGAGGGAGGGTATAGCCCAAGGGGAAGGGGATAAAGGATCCGTCTTCCCTTTCCAACGATTGAAAATTTAACATACACGCCAAAACCAAAATACATAGAGAAAGTAAACTGGCCGACATCTGAAGGGATTTCAGTTTTGGGGGCCAGATTTTTTTTCATCTCCTCGGCCAAATCCTGACCTCACCCCTGTCCGGAAGAGTCGGCTGCACGCTTCTGATGGCATTCCTCGCCAGGACGTCACGGACACGACGGCCAAACTGATGCCGCTGTGTTGCATCGTGGACAGCGAGTAGCGATGAACACACGCGGATCCGGCGAGCGCACGGCAGCGCCCGGCGGCGTCGCTGTCGTGACGAAAGGCGTACAACAGAAGGCGCCGTGCGGACATCATGCAAGGCTGGCGCTGCGTGGGCGCTTTGGTCTCTGTGTGACAAAGGCCTACGACGGAGAGGGTTGGATGCTCGGCGGAGCGCCGCGTAACGCTGTCACATCAACAAAAGGAATATAGCCTTTGTGTATTAAACGCTTATAGCCTAAAAAGGTTTACAAAGAGCCCTCTGCAGCAGACTTTGTCACCCCGCAGCGCAGACAGCATGCGTGTCGCTGGCCTTGCTGGCGGCATCGAGATGAGCGCAGCCGCAGGGCAAAGACGCTTCCGACACCGAGGAGTTCGGCCCGTGACGTCACGCCGCCTGTTGAGGTGTGCTAGCTTGTGCCGCCCGATCCGGCGAGGAGAGCGGTCTTCGGAGCACATCTGACGGATGTCGTCGGCTTCGGCTTGACCTGGAGGCTGCCGTCTTCGGCTCCTCTTCGCGGGTCTTGAGTCTTCGTCGGTCTTGATGTGGCGACGTTTGCTCCCACGGCGTGCTGTGATAGCAGCTGATTTGGTGGGAGAACGGCTTGGCGTGTTACACTGGTGTTACGCGTCTTACAGTGGGACACTGCTGCCACTGGACCACTCTAAATGGTAGCTTCAAAAAATCTAGCATCCTCGTTGCGACAGGCGGAAACTTCCGCTACGTCCTTGGCTACGTCTCTGATTTCTGTAAATGATTGGGAAGGCCGAGCCGGGGACCCGGCAACGTAACCTCCCCCAAATGTGGGTTTCTCAACCGATTTAGCCCACTTTATTTTGGCCAATGGAAATTTTTAGGTTTTTTGGCACTTTTTATGACAAGAAAAATTGCGTTTATCTCGACATACACAGATATATATATATATATATATATATATATATATATATATATATATATATATATATATATATTACAAGGCAAAATTCCATAGGCTGCAGCTAAGTTGCAGAATTGTCGACAAATAAGCCAAGTTTCACCTGGAAAATACTCAAGCCCCGGGCCTGTAATACTGTACGACACAGAGAACGAAATAGTCTCCAAAAGCCGGCGTATTTTTTAGCCCCAAAAAACACATTTCTCCTCATGGTGCAGCACTGAACTGTCCGTTCACGCCACCGCTTCGTGAAAAAGCGGTGGCGTGACTAACTGACCACATTCCTTGGTGGAACCGAAAGCACTGACTAGCGGATGCTGCTAGAGCTAAAGCTTCCGTTACATTTAACCATAGGTGGGCACTGGTCCGTTACTCCGTTACTCCGTTACTAACGAAGTTACTTTTTTGAGTAACGGAGTAACGGACCCGTTACTTTTATTTTACTGTAACGGACTGAGTAACGGAAGTTACTTTTGTAGTCCGTTACTCCGTTACTTTTTGGTCCGTTACTCCGTTACTCCGTTACTTTTTAAACTCCTTACAGACACCGTCCGGCTTTATTTGCATCGGCACACGCCATTGGCTACTTGAATAACCAACACCCAATAGCGTGCGGCGATACAAGCACGGCTGGGCTCGCACTCAGCTGACAATCGCGGAGTAGACTTGTTGACAATATTCGTCAGCTGATAAACGTTGACGGCAAGCTGGCGGCAATGGTTCAGTATAAAGGCCAGCTGACTTTGGTCTCTTTTGGGACAAAAGTATTGAATTATGCGTAAGTTTGATATGACTTAAAATCATAAATTAACCAGTCGTCATTTTTCAGGCTAAAAGATATCAAAGTTATTGTCGTTTATAATGGAACAGCCAGCTGACGGCAGTTTTCAATGTTGTCTCAAGTCAGTCACGGATTGCTTACCACCGCCACACGGTTCCCCGCCAAGATCACTCAAGGCTGTTGAGCACATGATTACTGTCGCCATGGCCTTGGATCTGTGATGTCCATGAGGCGATGGAGTGGTGACTGATTCTTGACTGGCCTGAAATTTTAACTACCTGACACTAAAATGTCCCATCAAGGCGTCTTTACGCCGCCACTGGAGGTCGAAAACCTTGACTCCGAGTCCGACGGTGCCTCAGCTTCGGAGGAAGAGGACAAGTCCGGTCTGGGTCACCCATGGCCACATCTAGAAACGTACTTTGAGTTTAAGGAGGAGGGGAAAAACGTCATTTTTACGTATGTCCTGTGCCGACCGAAAGAGGTTATAATCAAGGGTCACAAGAGTAGCCTTTCAAACCTAAAGGCACATATCAAGAGGAAGCATTATTTGCGGCATTTCCAGGTGAGAACAGAATGTGCACAATAAGTTGTGAGTAGTGAAGCATAATTATGAAACTTGTCGACTATTGCTTGGACTATTTGCCTTAACCATATTCTCTGCAGGCAGTGAGATTCACATTACCCTGGGGGTGCCGATCTGCGGTAATCTACCTTTCGGCCGACGCTTATGCGTAATTTTTGGAGACGCGGAAGTGGCAACACAAGTTGTGTGAACAATTTAGCCCATTCAGGTATTTTTCTAAGCACTGGCCCCTACTGGATGTGTAAACTGACTTGGTTAGGTAACTCTTGAATTTTGATTCAGTTGACACATGTTTGCCTTCAACCGATACGAGCTAACCAAACCAAAAAACAGGCAAATTGAACCTAACAAAAAATTAGTTTTACATGCCCATCTAGGGCAATCCCTGCAACCATACGGTAGGTTTTAGGTTAGGTTAGGCTAAATTATTTTTAACTTGGAGGACAGGCTACATTGTCCATGCGATTCGAGTTACCACTTCTGCGTTCCCGAAAAAAAATATCAACTGGCCGAAACACCTTTCGGCTGACACATTATTTTTTGTAGACGCAGAAGTGAGGACCCAAACTCAAACATGATATGAGCCGTTGCCACTTTTGCAGCTTCGAAAAATATGCATTGGCCGAAAGGTGAAGATTACCAATTCTGCCCCCTCCCCTCCCCGCCCTTTCAGAGATCTCGAGATGCATTCGTCCAATGTTGATGGGATGAATGCCATTTGATATGTTTCAACGAGATCTCCAATTCCGGACCCCATAAACTCAAAAATTTCGAAAATAGGGCGTGGGGGCAAACAAACTCCAAAATTTGGGGACTTTTGAAAGGTCACTGCGGCCGTGTTTACCAACCAATTTTCATGGGAATAACACGGTTCAGGTTGGAATGTCCAAGTCTTTTATATACCGAAAGCTGAAATTTAAAATAGAAAACCATAGGCAGCTCCAGGGAGGGCAAGAAGGGTGATTTTTGAAATAAGAAATTTCCTTTGTTTTTGTTTGTTTTGGGTGATGTAAACATCAGATGTACCACTAGCAAGCCAGTTTAAGTTATATGTAGCGCAGAGGTGGATCCAGGTAAACAAAATTGGAAGGGCACCATATGCACAATAGTGTGCTCCCCCATTTTTTCAGTACCTGGGTGTGCGTTTGCCTGAAAATGTGTGTGCATACGCATTGTTTAGGATGTGTATGACTATATAAATGAGTCAGTGATCTTTATTTCTACTCAGAATGTCACGATAATGAACCGCACAACTTTACAGCTTCACGCACAGCACATTACCGCCGAAAACGGGGGCTTGGAACCGCCTCTACGGGACCGATTTTTTTTAATGTTGACGAAACACGTGTGTATTAATTCCATGAAATGCCAGAAAATCTTGTGGCGCTGCGGCAAACAGTGTGGGAGCGACAAGCAAAAAGACATGGGTAGCAGAATCTTCCCCCCACAGGGAATAGGGTTAAATGAAGTGTTTTTAACCCGTCTCCGGCCGGGCTCAGAATGCCCTTTGCCCGGCCGGAGGGGGAGCGCGGATTTCCGCACCTCCCAGGATGTCGGCTCCCATATATCGCACGGAAAAAGGAAAACACCGGCGGAAAGGTTTTGTCAAACCGAGACGAAAACATTCGAGAGTTTTGACCTCAGGTCAATTTTGAGGCCACCAGACGCCATGATAGGTCAAAACACGTCCTTGGAATTAGGTAAATAGACACAATACCTTGTCCCTGAAAAGCTGAACTTAAGCAACATATACTGAACCGTAAGATAATAGCGAGTTCATTGATATCAATTTTGGCCTTTCACAGGGGTCAGGTCAGGTCACGTCATCGTTCCAAAATGTTCCACTTGTGAACGGCTAACATCCTCCGTTGCATCTTACTTATGACCATGTTTTTATAGCTAATTTGTCTTTCCAAGGGTGCTGAAGAGGTACCAAAGCACCTTTTTTTAGTCTTTTATTTCACAATAATAAAATCCATATCAGTCATGTTTTTTTGAGTCCTTCGTCGTTTGGTATTAAAACAACGTCAGGGGTATCAGGAATCTTACCTCCACGCACGCGCACGTACACAAACTAATACACACACATAATTTCAAAACAAAACAAGAAGTTCGCGAGACCGAAACGAGCTCTGAACGGAGACCATTATGTTCAGGGCGGATACTTCGAGAGGCATTGTTGATCAAACCCAGTCGATAGATGTCCGCTGTTTGTCGCATTTTGCATGCGTCCGCTCCAGCGCCGGTTGTTCCCGTTCCGTCGGCGCCGCGGGCAATGAGCAGGAATTCGTTGGTTTGAACATTGTGGCTAACACTGGTAGAATACCCGTCGCGGCTGTTGTCCCGGCGCCGCCGACTCTACAACGGCTGGTGAGGGCAGTGGGCAGCTAGCGGAGTGTTTGGGGTAAGCGCTTTTTGTTTCTTCCCTTTGTATATGGAATGCGTTTTACAACCACAAAGCAGCATAAAAGACTTAAAACCCGCGTTCGCTTGGTTTTCACTGCATTTAAAAAAATTAACGGAATAACGGAGTAACGGTAACTTCCGTTACTTTTTAAGGCAGAGTAACGGAGTAACGAGTAACGGACTGGCTTTTTTGAGTAACGTAGTAACGATTTACGAAGTTACATTTTTTAGTAACGATGCCCACCTATGCATTTAACCCAACGGTTTAGCGATAATGGTCTACAGCGAGTGTGATGGTTCGCCAAGGAACGACACAAACAAATTGTTGTAGACGGGGCTGGGGGCCTAACCTTGCGGGGAGTAGATTCCTCACGACGGAGCCGATCGTTTAATTCTCACCTAAAGACGACTGGGAGGACAGTGTTGCATATTTTTGCCATCCAGCAGTATTTGTATTTTTCGGAACAAGATCGAAAGCTCTAGCTCTAGCTCGTCATCAGTGGAATGGAAAGCTTTTTCGAAAATGGATTACAGCTATCACTGTCGTGATTGCAGAACCCAGTTCGCAAGCATGGGAATAACTCAAGCGATATAGTTTAGAAGATGGGACAAACCCGAGTCGTCCGCCAGAAGTATTAATGAATGAAATTGGTGAGCCCATAAAAAAGCCTCACGTGAGATTACATAAAAAAAAACGGAAAATGTTGGATGGCATCGTACAACTGAATTGGCAAACAGGCAAGGATTTATAGTATGAAAAATACTAGCAAAATACAGTATACATAATTTTTTCCTGACCACAACCTTCACGGTGCCCGTGAAGGTCAAAAGGCATGACGTAGCTGAAGAACCTTGCAGGCAGGCCGCAATGCACGCCGGCCCTTGCATGCCCGGCATTCAGGCCATTTCACGCTGCGGTGATGTCACGCCTCCTCCCCTGACCCCCTCCCCACCTCCCAAACTGCCCGGCACTGATGTTAGAGCTAATGTTTTGAAAATCTGCGACGCCCGCCCTATCATTTTTCGGGGCCCGCTGGGCTTTTGTGAACGTTGCAGGCGAAGTGCGCCGTGGTTATTGGGAGCGGATGGCTTCCCGTGGGTTTCACTGGTTCAAAGATTGCAGCTATAACAACTAGCTATAACAATTAGCTATAACAACAGCCATAACAACTAGTTATAACAACTATAATAAAAATAGCACCTACAGGTCTGATGGGGTCGCCACCGTCTCACCGCGGCGCTTGGGACGGCCGGGAATCTGGAACACTTAAGTAAGGATAGGATTCGAAATTAGGCCTCCGCGAAGCGAAATCCGAGACATTGCCAGCTGAGCCGTATAGCGCGTGTGTGCTGTGTATTTCTGTATGCGGGTCGGTGTGCACAGTGCGCTTGATGTGTGATGGACGCAAACGGGTGAGTAACCGCTTGCGTCCCTTTACACCTGTGTGCCATTTTCCTCGCCTCCACGTGCCGTTGGCCCGCACTGATCCTGGGGCCCAATAGCCACTGCGTGTTATATTACTGCGACTGTCCCGCAGTAGTACAGTAAGAATACGCATCCTAATGCAATTAATACAAAAACTGATGACGAACCCAATGACGATGACGATGACTGAGAGTAATAAGTGCTCATGTTTCATTCTGTTCGTCTTTCATCGTCGGTGACTGGTGTATGTAAGTAGCGCAGTTTTACATTACATAAAGCTCCCGGAAGCGCGATGTTAGTACTTGAATTGTTTTTGCTTATACACAAGTTGCATCCCATATGATATGCCGAGATCGTAAACTGTGGGACGGACAAAATCTGGAGACTGGCAAGGCCTTCTTGTATTATTTGTATGTCTTTAAGTCTATTCGCGTAGTCGATACAAATACACACGCAGATTCGCACCCACACACAATATTCCAATTATTTTCATTTTAAGCCTCTCTTACATAACACTCATTTTGGGGACCCATTGCCGCCAGAGGAGGCCCACGCGGTTTCAGGGGCTCCGTTGTTGCCCCTCCCCCATTCGAAAATACGATCCGTCGCCACTGAAGAGCATCCATGCTTCGCGGTCAAGGATTTCATCCTTACTCCGAATTTCCCGCAGCATTCGTAGCAAAATCGCTGTCTGGTAGCACTGCGTGTGACCTTGTGTCGGTGAGAGGCAGCTGCGCAGTGGGCCGCACTCGCCACGTGCGTGATGCGACGGTTTCACAGTGGAAGACTCGGAGGAAGAGGGGCAACAGCGGGCGACTGCAGAGGTTGGAGAAACCATCTGGGAAGGTGAGGCATCCTGACTGAGAAATGCCTTTGGTGCCAGCGCTGTTGGCTTCACAGTGGCATCAGCGGTGGAGAGGTCCAGAGTCGGAATCAAGGGAAACGTTCCATCTAAGCAAGTGTTTTGAACTGAGCTTGTTGTCACCCAATCCCTGAGCGAAAGGACAGTGCGTACAGTTCGATCAAATTCATCGCTCATTACCGCTGTTTCGAGATATACAAGACAAAATTTACATCACCGGGAAGCAGATTCCATGCACTTTCAAAATGCGGCACTTTTGGGCCCCAGAAATCTCGGGTATTTGAACAATAGAACGTTACACAAAGCCACCGGCGCAGCCACAGGGCCCGTTGGCCCTCCCTACCAGCCCATCATCCCGCCTTAGGCACGCTTTTTGTGAAAACCATGCCATATCGTCTTCCCAGCATGCAGTTTTCGCATCGCTTCAGTTCACACTGAGTTGCCCTCCCCCGCCCCCTCCCGAAAATCCTGTCACGCTCCTGTACAAAAACTTGCGTCCGATAGCGGCGTCCGATAGCGTTAGGCGATTAGGCGACGCGCCCGTTGGCAGGCGTAGGCATGGGCATATGGGCAAGGTCGTGGTAGAGCCAAAAAACCAAACCGAAACTAAGTTTTTATCCTTAAAGTTGGCGGCAAGAGGTTATTGTTAGCCTCCGGTAATTTCTTAGCGACATATGGGTCTAGCGTTCTCGGAGCTAACTTTTGGATTAGCGAATGAGCGTTTATCGAAGCTGACGTTTGGTTAGCTGTACTTACCACTGGTAAGATCCGTTTGGTATAACTGCAGTTATTAACGTTTGACGGGATTAGCCATGGCAATAATGGGGAAGGAATGTTTGGAAAATTGAAGTGTTCTAAATTGTGTCATTATTTACCCACATATCTTTTGGTATCCTAGCACAAATAATTTCTGAAGACCAGCACTGCTCACAGACCAGCTTGTACTCCGGGACTGGAAAACTACTTTTTTGACATTTCCATAAAATATGTCTCCACAGTCTGAAATAAATCACCAATTAACAATGACGAAATCTAAGATCACACGGTGCAACGCTTCTTGGAAACCGAACTCGTGACATTCACAGTGCAGGACTTCTCGACGATCCATAACCGTTCGATCGTGCGCGGCAGCATCCAAGCTCAGTTGAACTTGCACTTTGAGAAATCCGTCTCCGGCCGCTGCGGCATGAACTCATGTAAGAAGATGATGGTAAGGTTTTTCAAGATTTTTGCCGCAATGGAGCCTCGTAAAGATGAAGTGCGTCATCCCAAGAAAAAGATGAAAGAAAAAGCGTCCTCGGGACAGCTAGGGGCGGCCCTTTTTTCTTCGTCCCAGCACTCAGACTCAGAGTCAGAGTCCGGCTCGGAGCCTGACGATACCTCGATGGCGACGCCACGCGCAGCGGCCGAGCCTGCTCCGCTCCCGCTCCTCCCATCTCCACCTTATGGAGCGTGATGCCGTGTCTGATGGCCTGGAGCAGGTCGCTGCGAATCTCGAACACGGCCGGCGCCTTGGCGGTGGATGAGGCGGCCCGGCCCACATGAGTCACGGGCGCCGGGTCCCCGGTGGTAGCTACATTTCCTTTGGGTTCATGCGCCGCTTTGGACGCGCCGCTTGGCGGCCCACTGCCGAGGCCTGGCGTCGGCGGCCTAGAGCGCTGCAGCGGCGACAATGACGGCGGTGGTGGCGACGGCGATTCATTCGCTACTGCGTCGTGCGGAGGCGGAAGCAAGAACAGCGACGGCGGCGGAGACAGTGGCGGCAGCCGACGCCCATCCTGGTGCCCCGCAGATGAAAAAAACTCAGCATCCAGGAAACAAAATTACGTTTCCGGCCTGCATCATCCAATGTAGACCTGGTATGATTGCCCGGGCACTGTTCAGTCCAGAAGTAATTCCTGCCGCTTTTTATATCTTCAGATTGTATCTTTAAACAATTTTGGGACTAAAATATTTCTGATTTGTCTCCACGTGCAACAAACATACCAGACTAAGATGAGAACTTTACAAACAGGCCTGATGGCGTCCCTGTACCTTTGGCATTGCAGTTCATGTCAATATGGTACGAATGATGTTACATAAAAATTTGTGTTTTCGGTCAGGCTGCATTTTCAGCCAATCATATTATGTTATGACAAATATAATTGCCTCCAACACCTTTGGCATTATATCATTTCTTGCAGTGACTAAAGAACCTCTGGGGATGGGGAGGGGAAAACGTGATTTTACCCCAGTTTTTCCATGCATAAACACGGAGACTTATTACGAATCAGAGTTCCTTTTATCATTTTAAATCTTCAGTGTCAGATTCAGTCCAATGAAGAGAAACCCTTTGGGTCAAAAGGCTACCGTTTTAAAATGGTTTCGAATGGAACAGCATGGCCATATGAAGCTGACATGCTCATTCTGGCCTTGTGATGCTTGGTCTTGTAGTTCAGAATCGAAGTTAAACGACGGGGAACTTGGCAATTTTAAAAAGCTTACATCAGCGTACATTTGGAAGTGGCCACTAGCGCACACCGAAGGGATGGGTGTCAGATGTTTCACCTGAACCCTCCTCCCCCCTCCGAAATTTTGGAGGTGCCCGCAGGTAAAGACGTCCGGAAATGATCTTGTTCTCTTTCTCGGTCGGCGCAGCTGGCGCCTGCTTCTGGAGGTTTGTGTTCGGCTGCCGCGACCGGAGCGGGGGCCGCTTTGAAGTCGCCTCCTGTCCCCTGATGATTGTGTTTGCTTGGTCGATGCAGCTGTCGTCACGGTCGTCACGACGCCGGCTCTGCTGCTCATCTGCAACCCAGCGCTTCCTTTGAGCCTGAGTTCTCCGATGTGGCCGAGGCGGCGTGCCGTTTCCTGTTTTCCCGGCATCTGGCCGCCTCCAGTCGACGCCTGCCGAGAGGCGAGGACGGGATGGGGTGGGGGAAGGATCTGGCCTGGTTTCGGTCGCCTGGGCGCGATGCCGCCCGTCCTTGGATTCCTGAAGCCTGGCCGGTGAGTGGAGAAAAAAATGTAGCCACGTTACAATTGCAAAGGCCGGATTCTTCACGCCGATCATCCGGAGCATCAAACGGATGCCACCAGCGCTGTGATCTGCATAAAACCGCCGAAGGTCACACTGCAAAAAAAGATGCTGCATTGTTGCCAAAAACTGTTCCGTAAGATGTATGTCCAGCATCTTGCAGGAGAATCCGTTAATCTGTTCGGCTGTATCCAAAAATGAGTTAAATCATTTCCGTCTGTGAAGCGTATTTTCACTGGACCAGGAAAGTGGGAAATCCATATTTGACTCATAGTAACCTAGCGTGAAGTCAACTGTGCTCTTTTTTGAGCTCTCAGGCTATATCACTTTCCAAGGCAAGCAACAGTCGCCACACACTGCAAAAGCACCAACAAACGGCGACGAAGTAAAACTGAACGTCGAATCTCAAAACATGGTTGCCTTCATGATGTCGTTGAGACGTGACCCCGTTACCTATTTTTTGTCGGTCAATGGCGGGTTAATACGCTTTAGCTTGTTCCTCAGAATTTCATCCTCCCAATTTGTATTTGCTTGTTCATTATCGGAAATGGTACCAGTGAACAGTACTATGTTAGAAAAGAGAACAGTTATTTCAATACCTTGTGTTACAAATATTTTTCCCAGTGTTAAACTGGTCCTGACTTATGGTATCTGGTTTATAAAATGTCCGGGTCATCGCGAAGGCACGTGTTTTGTTGGCTGTTCCCGAGAAGAACACCTGTGTGTGAAGGAGGGTTACATTCAGTAGTTTTTGCTACACAAAATCCATCAGACTACGGAACAATTAAAAAGGTGAAAATTGCTTTGAAAGATGTACAGATTAGATCCTTGAAGACATACCAAAGAAGGAATGCCGCGAAAATCGGATTTTAAAAAGGTGGAGAAAACAAAGACGGTCATGGTGCACATTCGTCTCCTCCGCCCGGCAGTAACAAGCCAAAGTCCAAAGGATCGATTCAGAAAAAATCCGTGAGAGGACCTTTGCAAAAGACCCTTCATCAGTAAGGTGTGCAACGAACCAGTACTCAACACAAAGGGAGGAATCGAATGTAAAATCTACCTACTCTGAAACGACACAAAATGTCGGGGACAAGAGGAAGAAAGCTTCAAGGGTATAAATGGTCATGGGGTAGTCTGGGTCCGTACCAGATGCCGGTGTCCGTATCAAAATTTAGGAAAGATCATGTAGGGAAAGAAGGTTGAGGAAGAACCTGTAGGTAGAAGTCTGAACAGGAAGTTGTGATGCAATTGGATAGGTTGGAAACCGTAATGATAAAGAACAGTAGAACGACTGCAGAGGCAGTTGCAGAAAATCAAGCGTAATTCTTATTTGTGCCCGTTTCATCAGCAAGATGCAGAGGTTTCTTGACACAAAACTGCATGACAGTCTCGAACATCAGCTGGCTTAGGTTGATAAACTGGAGAAACAAACGAGCGAAAATATGATGGCCATCAAAGCTGTCCATGAAAAAGGATCAGGCAGAAGGTAAGAAATCTTACGATGACATGGACAAGGTAACAGTTGTGGAGAGCTGAAGGAAAAGATGACAAACATTTCTCCAAGCCCAGTGCCGCAATCGAATGCATCTGCCATGGACGAAAGTCTTGACAAACCGAGACGAAATGATAGTGTGGTCATATGTGATCGGCCCAGAGAGCAGTGGCACAAATATGGAAGAAAAGGGGAAAAACGATTGTGACAGAATTCGTGAAATGTTGGACAAATTGCACTGGGGAGTGGACGTGCAGAAGGCGATCAGGCTGGACCAGACACCAAACAGGTAAGTCGCGTTTTCTGGTTGTCTCCACATGCAGCGAAAGTGGAAAATGGAATGTCATCACGTCTGCCAAAGAGCTGAAAGATATTGAAGAATTTAAAGGAGAATACATGGAGCTTCGATTTTGACTCCAAGCCGAACAAGTAACGCAATGGTTTGTCTCCAGTTTCTGACGTCGTGCAATGCACGCCTCTGTGATTAGAATTTGGGCCGAAGATGATATGATAAGCCTGGAACGCTGGAATATCTAGACGCCTGACAAACACTGGTACCTCTTCGAGAACACCAGAGGACGGCGAGAACCATGCCAACCGGCGAGAACACTTTGGGATTTAGTGATGATTTGTGCCCCGAGGTTTTTAAGACAACTTAAAAGTTAATGCAAAAATGCATTCTTACTGTGCCCTGTGTAGAGGTGTCACATAAGTTTATCCCGGCTTTCAGTGGGGTATTTCGCCACCTTCCATTGGCTAGGTCTAGAGGGGCAGCACGTTCAAGGCCCTCTTCCATGTGCATTTTAAAAACCTCAGTTTAGCTGATTCAAATGGTATTCGATAACGCCGAGCTATGCGATCCTGTGACGTATACTTCGTTTTACTTTTAAGTTACTGGGTGACCTCACGGCTCAGGTCAAACACCAAAAAGTGGCCCTTTCCTCAAGAACTCCCTTATCGCAATCAAAAGTAGACCGAGACTGAACTTTGCATGAATATATGTCCGGATATATTCTAAGATGGCATCATTCTGGCAGCTTTATATCATCTTTATGCCCGCCGGACCCAAGATAATCAAAAGTCAAGGTCAGAGGCTGGATCAGATTTTACGTTTGTGAAGGGTGTAACGTTCCGCCTTCTTTCGATCTGCTGTCGTCATCCGGATGGTGATGACTGTCTCGTTTCCTGCCTGTGAGACGCTCGGACATTCGGATGTGCAGGTGTACTGTGATCAAGCAGATGACCAGCATAGCCACGGACCG